>APFE031692198.1:14368-25584 GCA_000404065.3 Pinus taeda | reverse complement strand
CTGACATTATGTATGTTGTTAGTTTAATTTCCAGATTCATGGAGAGGCCAAAGGAGGCACATTGGCAAGCAGCAAAAAGAATTTTGAGGTATGTCAAAGGTACCAAAATGTTTGGAATTTTATATGATGTCTTAGAACATTCAAATTTGGTTGGATACACTGATAGTGATTGGGCTGGAAGTGTTGATGATCAGAAAAGCACTTCCAGTTATTATTTTCATATGGGTTCAGGAGCCATTTCATGGGCTTCTAAGAAGCAGTCCATTGTAGCATTGTCTACAGCAGAGGCTGAATATGTGGCAGCTACAGCAGCAGCATGTCAAGCAATTTGGATGAGAAGGATGTTGAGGAGTTTAGGCCAAGAGCAGGCAAAAGCGACAGTGATTTTATGTGACAATAGCTCAGCTATTGCATTGTCAAAGAATTGAGTGTTTCATAAAAGAGCGAAACACATTCATACAAGGTTTCACTACATCAGAGAATTGGTGAACAATGGAGAAATCGTCCTAGAACATTGCAGGACTCAAGAACAGTTGCGGACATCTTGACAAAGCCATTGGATCAGAAAAGCTTTGAATTTTTGAGGAAGTGTCTGGGTATGACCGAGTGCCCAGCAGTTGAAATTAAAGGGGAGTGTTGAAAATGTAATTTCAACGCAGCACGCAACCGTACCATCCCCCGAAACCATAGCAGCAAAACCATAAAACCACCGGTAAATTTCTCGGATCCGCTCTTGCGTAAAATGGTTTCTGTACATAGTCACTCCGAGAAGGTTCAAGGGTTGACATGTGGATGAGGCATGACATCACCCTCTGACAAATTCTCGGAAGGTAAATGTCGGTCAAAAGTGCTCGTCCGATGTCTCCTCCTTCGTCCGATTTGCTCCATCAAGCTCTAGCATTCCCACCGTTGATTGCTCCAAGCTGCATACGGCCAACATTAAAAGCTTGGCGGGGAGTAAAATCGAGTTTCATTTTGACTATACCTTCATTAAAGAATTGTCATATGCGTAGGTGGATTTTTAAATTTTTGTTTACCGCATGTATGGGCATGAATTAATCATGGCATGGGCAATGTCATATAGTTTTAATTTTACTGCTTTTTAATTATTCACGGGGCGTAAGTTTGTTTTAACAGAACAAGTAAAACAGTTTTTTGGTCGATTTGGTAAGTGTGAAAATTAGAACGCACAGTAGTGCAGGAGCGAACGTGAAGAGGTGAATGAAGAAAACCAGGGGGAAGCTTGTATAGAAAAACCATGAATTGTTTCACACAGCAGTGAAAAAGGGAACAGTAAGTTTTGGTGAATACATAGTTTTTCACACAGTAGTGAATGTAAATGAAATTTTTACACACAGTGGTGTAAAATTTCAAAGGAGACAGAGTAATTTTGTTGAAATGTTTTGGTGAATCCCTCTGAGTGGAAGAGGATGAATATGTATCAGTGATTTTTATTTTAATGAATAGAAATCTTTTATGGTGGTGCAATACTTTGTTCTCAGTAATTTCTTTTAAGCTTCCCTGTGCACAAAAAAATCCTGGAGTAAAGGAAACAGAACATTGTCTCTGTGTACTTGAATTTTGTGTTTTTGGGATTTTCCAACATCTTTCAAATTTCTTGGCGTTCATCTGCATATACCAAATATACAAGAATGGTGAAAATTACGCTGCAATGTTTGCCAAACTGGTCAAGATAAAAATAGAAAAGTATGATACTTGCTATACATAAATCAAAAAAAGCTTGCCTTAATTACATCCCACCAACGCTTTTCAGTTTCAGGCAGTAGAAAAATCTACGTCAAATAGCAGTTACATCCCTCCGACGTTTTCCAATCTCTGGGACTCCATCAAATATAAAACTACAAATCTAAAAAGCCCAGTTTTCAATAATTACAATAGCTTACTTAATAGTGAAGGTAATGTCTTTTACATTTTCTAGGCCCATGTAAGTTACATTACCTTCACAAAAATCTTGCAGCAAAAGAAAATAAACCTGAGCACTTGAAAAATCTGCGTCAGATAGCAGGCCTTGGCTGACAAAATCTCTATTCATATAATCGTGGTTTGCATCACAGACATTTTCATACACTGCAAACTGTTGATAGTTTTCAAAATTGTGGGCATCCCCCGACGATGATGGCCTGGACAGAGAAGTAGAACGCTTACCTTTCTAAAACTATAAAAAGAAGAAAATGGAGAAGGCGTACCAATCATACTTTGCTTCCATTTATACGATTCTTCTTCGCGCGCTTTGCTTGCAACGATACATTCCCTGTCATTCCACACGAACCAGAGATCTTTGTGACAGTCATGTGCGGTGACGGGAAAGGTGCGGGCAGAGTAGAAAGAGTAAGTTCGGAAATCAGGGCCACTCCGAGAAGTGAATCCCGACAAAAGTGTCAATGGTTGGTCATCACCAGTGGGCGACGCGTTCTCAGTCCGGGGTGTCGACTATTTTAGCAAGAGACAGACAATTCCATCCGGGAGTGGCTGATGAAACCTCTGGGTATGGACTGGCTCTGCTCCTCAGCCAGGCTACCATGAGAGCGAATACCATAGCAGTGATAACAAAATATTTGCGCACCCAGTTTGAAATCGTTTAAGATTTCAATTAATTTCAAAAGAATTGGTCGCCATTGCCAATTTGAAATAGTGAAAGAGGAGGTGGCATTCAGATTCAATCTGTATTAACCGCTTGATGTGATGAAGTACTAATTATAGAGTGTTGGAAATTTTTCTAAGTTCCAAAAACAAAATCACAGAACAGGACAGAGAACGACGCTTTGATATAATGATAGCAATTTCTGATAATTTCGAACAAAACAAAGGAAGCAAAGTTTCTCAACTCAACACAAGGAAATAAGAGAAATCTGAACAAAGAAGATATGGATAAAAGCTCTGTTTCTATTAACCATAGAGACGATAATAAAAATTACAAACTTCTTCAGAATTGTAGTTCTGGAATAACTAAAAACTCCCTACTCTGTTTTCTGAGACTCTGTTTTTAACACAGATTCGTGTTTCAGCATCTGGCAGATAGTGGCTGAAACACCAGACAGTCTGTTGCTGAAACACACAGACAATTGCTGAAACACCACAGAGAGTTGTTGAAAGAGCATGTAGAATTCATTGCTGCTCCAAAACACAATGACTCTATTTTCTGGTTGTTTTCTCTACTTTGCCTTCTTCTCTGTCATTTTCTCATATTTTCATCTTGCTTTCTAACATTTTTCTAACATCGTATATATAGAAAAAGAACTGTTGTTCATTACATTTATATGTGACTTTAAACAATAAAATAATACAAATATCTTCTAAAGCTTATCTGCGTATTGAATGCAGCAAGCGGTGATGCATTTTGAAGAAATGAATTTGGCTATTACAAGAGAATTTAATTCTGAAAATGTAATGCACATTAATGTGCAAAATATCAAGCACTACTTTGAAGCATCCAATAGTCTGAAATATCTAGAGTAAATCGGATTTCTGTCCAGCTGTTTATGTTGCAGTTGAAATTAAATTCAAACATAACGTTGTGTGAATTAGAGCCATTAGAGCGAGCCACTGAAGTTGAAACTCTAGCTAGAAACTTGATGGCCATGTAAGGTATGCATATTAATATTGTTATACATTGAGTCAATGATTGGTTTAATGATTTATTGTTAAGAATTTTCATTTTGTGTGTTGAAAGAAATACATGATATTATGCAGTCGCACCGTCTTCCTTTTTCCACAAGAAATATGAAATGAATTGCCATTATTTTGTCTTGAAAGAATGGTGGTAAAACAAGGACAAAATTATCTCGGGATCAACCAATTCCTCCTTCATATAGCAGTTTCCCACTGTCTTAGATTTTCAATTAAAAGGAATTCTTCCCAGAGTGGGAGCTCTGGAGATCTGGTGCACCAGTGCTGCACTGCAAGGGCGGGGTGTTGCACTAAGACTGAGAACAAATCCTGGGACTTGAACCCAAGATAATCGACGAAAGACTGAGAACACATCCTAGGACTCGAACCCAAGACAACCGGAGTCTGAAGTCATGGATCGGAGATGAAATTTGAGACTAATGAAATCTTACTACGTGGTAAAATTTGATTTGATGGAGGAGGATGAAAATTGAATGTTTTATTGGGTCAAATCTGTCCAGCCAAAGCAACATAGGAACACCTTAACTTTCAGTATAAAAATAATATCATTGTAAGAATAGTTTAGTATTCAAAGAGCTTTTTCAATAATAAAATATTAAACTTTATAATTTTAAATAATTGAAAAATATTATAATTATTTTATTATTAAAATTATAAAAAATATATTATGACTAAAAAATATTAACTTGGAAAAATTCAAAACTCCATACAATCAATTCCAAATTATAATATTTTATACAAAGACAAATCTTAAGAATTATGTGTCATTAGATGCATGCCTATCAAATTGTTTATTAAGAAATGATTCACCATCCATTTGTAACAATCATATATGGATTAGCCAAACCTATTACTCTCTTGACATATACCATGTCCTCACCATTGAAAGTTATAAACCCTCATCCAACTATCAACTAATATTACACACTTTTCTATTTCAGAATAAAAAGAATATATGCCTTCTTTTACTCTATAGACTATTACTAATATGCTTTTTTTCTATTGGTTATAGAGAAAGTTCAAAATTATTGGTTTCCTACTTGAATTTCATAGAAAAAACATTCTGCTCAAGCTACCCAAAATCAATAATAACATAGGTTACAAATCTAACAACATTTAGCTTGAGAAAAAGTCCAAAATTATTGGTTTCTTACTTGAATTTCATAGAAAAAACATTTTGCTTAAGCTACCCAAAATCAATAATAACATGGTTACAAATTTAACAACATTTAGCTTGAACTACCTAAAATCAATAATAACATGGTTACAAATTTCACAATAGACTCACTTGTCTCATTTGTGAAAAATTCAATATTGAATTTTCCAAAAAAAACCATTTCATGCCTCTCATTTATCAACAAAACCTCCAAAATCCTTACAAATTCATTCCAATGATAATTGCATAAGCTTTCCCCTCAATTACCAACATTATATAGTTAGTTTACAAACATGTCCATTTGAAAAAAAAAACATTTAAATAAAAAATGGAAAATGCTTTTTAAAAATATAAAGAACCCATGCTCTCAATTTAAATAATAACTTTTTCTCAAGAATTAACATAAAACATGTTAGCCTTTCTAAAAGGCATTAAAACTATGAAAAGAAATGCCGAGTATGAAATATGATAGTAGAGAAGACAGGTTATGCTCCTAAAGGGTTAAATTTTAATAAATTACATGCAACTTATTTGATGAGAAAAATATTCTATAACAATAATTATATTCACGCAACTTTTTATAAAACAATAAATAGCTATTTCTTTCCCGTGGATGATTTATGTTCATTGCGAAGAATAAATTACAATCAACACACGCACATATAAATCTCTAATATTTGTCTATGATATTTATTACCATTTTCAATAGTTACTGCACTGCTAATAGAACGGAGATAAGTATCACCACATAGTATGTCTTAGCTGGTCATTGACTTTTTGATCGGCAGATATCTGAAATACTAGCGGATTATGAAGCAATCCTACATCGAACAGACGTCCAAAACTAGCAGCATCAATATTTGCCGCAAAATGATACGAAAAGAAATAAATTAACTAATAGGATTATCCATAGGCCGGCAATACATTCATTCGCCGATTTCACGATCCTTCTCGACAGCCCTTACTCCTTCTGCGGCTCTCAGCATTTCCGCCTACCCATTCAAATGCCCACCCACCGATATTGGGAGAGACAGATTAGTTAAACATATTTAAACAGATGCATGGATCACATAGAAATTAAATTAAACAAATAAACAGAAGAAAAGGAGCCATTAAATCATCAGGGCATAGGGCGTAAGACTTGTGGAATCCTTGAAGCCTTATAGACTTGTGGGAAATATATGATATATATGATATGATAAATGGAGAAATAAAGAGAAAAATCAAAGAAATAGGGCAGGGAAGGAATTAATATATACACAGTACCTGGTCAGATGTGGTTTCAACGGTGAAACCATCCACAATAACCCAATAAAAATGCTTTCGATAACTCCCTGCCTCCAGTGTCTTCTGCAGTACCATGTCATGCTTGTTGCGAACATACACATCAAGCTCGCTTGATGAATTTCTGCATGTACAAGTCAACTAATAACGGATGAACCTTCTCTCTTTCATCTATAGACTATAGACTATATTTAAATATTAAGAAAATCTCTATACGGTGTACTTAAATCTTGAGAGACTGCGTGGAGTTTGAAGTATAAATATGATTACTGGGTAAGAGGAGATGATAACAACACTATAGGAAACATTTTTCCTCTTAACATTTTTAGAGAGAGAGAGAGATATGAGTAGGAATACCTGTGAGCCCTGAGACGCTCGTATTCTGAATCATATTCCATCATCACTATGTAGATATTTTTAGGTTCCATAGCTTTCGCTCGGCTGCTGAGTTCCCCTTTGTTGCCCGGTCTCGTCTCCTACTCTGCGCTGTAGAAACCTTGGGTGGTGATCTACTATAATTAGTGGGAGGGAGGAGTTTAAAGGCAAAACGACTTCAAGTGCTAGAGGAGTGCCAGTTCCGTGATGGTGGAAGAGGAGAATAATGCGATTCCAGTTCTAGGATCCCGCTATATTTATCATAAGTCCTTGACTCTAGTAGAGTCAGTATATTTGTCATTACCAATGTAATAAGACGACGTTAGGGTTGTAATGTCGAGGCATTCTTTCTCCCGAATCCTAATCTTGGTCAAATTGAAATGTGAGAATAGGGTTTCAAACGTGTCAAATTAATCTTGTTTGTCAGCGTATGATTTAGCGGAAAATATATTTAAAAATAATGCATCTACCAGGTTAATCTATAGATTTACGAGGCCATTTCTAATTTGTATAGTAATTCATGTATTTGTTGAGAATTTTTAATATAACATTGACTAATGTTTTAGGGTTTTAAATATGTATTGTTGTTGAATATTTTTGAAAACTGTGTAAGTAATTGAATTTTCTCAAGGTTTGAGATAAGTTTCTAGTCTTTGATTCAAGAAGAAGAAGATGGGTGAAGATTCACGCCAAAGTTTTGCTAAATCTAAAATTTAAATTTTATTTATAGTGTTTAAAAATTTTGGTATATCTATGTTAAAATAAATATTTATTTTTCAATAGTTTCCAAAAATAATAATTTTCAAATATTTGATTGGACTATAATTTGAAGATTTTATTACAAATTTACTCAATATAATTATATGTCGAAAATCTTGTCACATGTTTTTTAGCTTAACATCTGGATTTTTTATCGTTAAGCTTTCCAAGAAAATCACTGAAATTTAAAATCATTAAAAATAAGTTATATTTCGTAAATAACATATTTTCCATCAATCACCACTCCCAATAATTTCATGTATAGAAATAACTTTTCAAGAAAACCATTGAAATTTAAAATCATTAAAAATAGGTTATATTTAGATAAATAGCATATTTTCCATCCATCACCACTCCCGATAATTTCATGTATAGCAATATGCCGTGTGCAATTTGTACACAACACATATCTACAAAATTACATCAACATGATTATGGGGTGTGGAAATATATACCGACAAAAATCTCTTTCCTGTATATGTTAGATCGTGATTTACTAAATATTTATTTTTCAAAATAATTAAAAGTACCAATTTTAGAAAATTTGCCTAGACCATAACTGGATGGTCTTATTATAAATTTTGCATAATATAATGAAGTGTAGATCACATATTTTCTTCCATAATTTTAGGAAATGGTTGCAATATTCATACCATTATTTTCGGATATTTGTGTAGTGAATTTTTATTCTTAAAGCTTTGTACAGAAACCACATAGAATTCAAATTCTTCAAAATAGTTCATGCCATGATTTACTCAATACTTTGAATAAAAAATGAATACGCGGAACTATAACAATCAATTTTTCTATGGGCCATTATTAGTTTAGCATTGACGAATGCAAGTCATAATCTTTAACTCTAAAAAATAAATAGAGAATATAATCTATTAGAAACTTTAAGCACAATAATTAACACATAACAATTTTAGATTTTCAGTTTTGGTTCCATGTCCATTTCTCCTAGAAATGCTCTATAAATTACAACTAAAACTCAAATTTGGTGGAACCATTAATTACACATAAAAATGACCATTGTTTGGGTTCTTTTTCTCGTCAGTTTTCTGAAAATTTTGTTCATGTTTTTAAGGATAATTAGTTTAAGTTGTTTAATATGCAAAGTTCAAGAACAATGGGGGATTTTTAGGGCTTTCAATTTATTTATGCATTTAAAAGTACATTTTAAACAACTATCAATCACAAGGTAAAATTGTATTGTTGAATTCCCTAAAAATCTATTTCACTTATTAATTAGACTCCCATCAATTATATATAATTTTTTGAGTATAATTTCTAACTTAAGTAGTAATAAAAACTAAATATGTTTTATACCACTAATGAAATAAAAATAAAAAAAATGTCCACATAGTTAATAAATAATTATTAGGCATTATATAAATATTAATTATTTAATAAATCTTAATAACAATGCTACGATATGCCTTTAATTATTAAAATGCATTTATACTATTGAGCATGTTAGTGATATTTCTATATCAAATATATCAAAATAAAAAAAAAAAAAAAAAAAAAAAAAAAAAAAAAAATATTATATTTCAAAATAATTATCTATGAGAGATTTTAAATATTATTATAAATGATTAATTTTGGAAAATATATTATCTTATGAATAATAGATTTTCTATGGTTTAACATTTTATTCTTTCAAATTTTAGGAAGATTAATAATCGCTCAAGTTTTATATTTTTTTATTTTTAACCATTGAGGGTTGTACATTTAGGTCATTTTATTTGGCACCATGGCTCCCTGGGCTCGCTGTGTTGCCTGGTTTCATCTCCTACTGTGCGCTGTGGAGACCTTGGGTGGCGATCTCAGAGTTCTAGAGGATGCCAGTTCCGTATGATAGTGGAAGAGAAGAGAATAATGCGATCCAAGGGTTTCAAAGGTGTCAAATTAATTTTGTTTTTTAGTGTATGATTTAGCCGAAAATATATTTAAAAATATTGCTCCTACCATGGTTAATCTATAGATTTACGAGGCCATTTTTAATTTGTATAGTAATTAATGCTTTTGTTGAGAATTTTTAATTTTTAATTTGTATAGTAATTAATTCTGGTGTTTGTTGAGAAATTTTAATTTAACATTTACTAATGTTTTAGCTCCATAAATAAATGTTTTAGGTTAATAATTAAATATTTATTGTTGTTGAAGATTTTTGGAAAATTGTGTGTTAAGTTATTGGATTTGTTTAAGAATAAGTTTCTAGTCTTTGACTAGAGAAGAAGATGGGTGAAGGGTTGACGGAAACGTTGAGTAAATATAAGAATTTTACACGTAGTCTGCAAATCCAAGAACTTTACAAATAGTTTTATAAAATTCTTGGCATATCTATAATGAAATAAATAATTATTTTTCAATATTATTTAAAAGAAACTTAATTTTCAAATATTTGATTGGACTATAATTTGAAGAATTTTCACACAATATAATTTTATATAGATAATCTTGTCACATGTTTTTTTACTTAACATTTGAATTTTCACACAATATAATTATATATGGATAATCTCGTCACATGTTTTTTGACTTAACATTTGAATATTTTATTATTAAGTTTTTTGGGAAAACTATCCAAAATTAAAATCATTAAAAATAGGTTATATTTACTTAAATAGCATATTTTCCATCAATCTCCACTGCTCATAATTTTATGTATAGAAATAAATTTCTTTATTAAAATCTTTTACTTTAATATTAGCTAATGGGGTGAAAAATACTATAAATGTATTTTTTTTGGATATATGTCAGTAAGCAATTTTCACACAACACATATTTAGAAAATTACATCAATATTATTATTATTCAATTTTAAGCTCACAGTTAAACCAGACACTGAATTTGTGTATGAGATCGTCTTGTTTGTGGGACAAGGGACCCACCTCCCTGCAATGATTTGACTCTTAAGTCTAAGAAGACATACAAACTCTAGCCCCTCATACATACTCTAGCCCCTCTGGTTTTGAAGGGTGAATATGATTATGGGTTGTGGAAATATACATGTACAAAAAGATCTTTCATGTATAAGTTAGACCATGATTTACTAAATATTTATTTTTCAATATAATTAAAATCACCAATTTTAGAACATTTGAGTGGACCATAACTTGAATGTCCTATTGTAAACTTTGCATAATATAATGACATGTAGATAATTGTCACATATTTTCTTCCATAATTTTATGATATAGTTGCAATATTCATACCATTATTTTCCGATACCTGTGTAGGGAATTTTTATTCTTAAAGCTTTGTAGGGAAACCACCCAAAATTAAAATCCTTCAAAATAGTCCATGTCTTAATTTACTCAAGACTTTGAATAAAAAATGAAACTTCGAATAAAAAATGAATACGTAGAACTATAACAATCAATTTTCTTATGGATGACTTCGAATAAAAAATGAATACGCACAACTATAACAATCAATTTTCTTATGGATCATTATTACTTTAGTGTTGACCAATCCAGGTCATAATATTTAACTCAGGAAAATAAATAGGGAATACAATTTATTAGAAACTTTAAGCACAATAATTAACACATACTAATTTTAGATTTTGAGTGTTGGTTCCACGTCCATTTCCCCTAGAAAATGCTCTATAAATTACAAATCAAACTCAAATTTGTTGGAACCATCAATTACAGGTAGTCTAACTAATAAAAGAAATTGTTGGGTACTTTTTCAAATCAATTTCCATAAAATTCTCTTGATATTTTTAAGAATAATTAGCTTAAGTTGTCTAATATGAAAATTTCAAGAACCTTCGGGGACTTTTAGAGTGTTAATTCATTTATGCATTCAAAAGTAAATTTTAAACAACTAAGAGTCACTAGGAGTCACAACCTAGGTAAAATTGTATTGTTGTATTCCCTAAAAATATATTTTTGTATTAGTTAGATTGTTTCTCATCAATTATATGTAATTCTTTTTAGAGTACAATTTCTAACTTAAGTGGTGATAAAGATTAAGTATCCTT
>APFE031692198.1:0-13493 GCA_000404065.3 Pinus taeda | reverse complement strand
AATCAAGTTCAAATATAGCAAACTACTATTATAAAACTCCTTTATTACAACTTATATATATATATATTTGTTTATTTCGAATAACAATCACTTAATCCCCACACCCGATATCAAGTGATATTATGCACTAAAATATAGATAGCAAAAAGTGAAAGGTAAATATATGGAGATCAACAATGTACAATTTGAGCTTGATATGGTATTATGCCAAAAATAGGATAATCAAATGAACAAATGTGATTTCTTCTTTTCAAAAGTAGTCGTTTTAATTTTGATTGTTGTATTATGTAAATGTGAAAAGATAAACATATATTTACATCATGCTATTTGTTATTTGATAATTCACAAGATAATTTCATAATTATATTAGGTAGATATGATAAGGTAAACAAAGATTTAGAATTGCAATATAGTTAATTTTTTGAATTACCTCCATTGATGTAAATGAGAAGATGAGAATATACTAACATATTTAAGTTGTGAAAGAGAGATTAATCTCTAAACATCCAAAAAGAGGGACACATACCATCATAATAAACAAACAAGTAATGAGCACTAATTCCCACCCATATAAATCCATGAAAATCGAAAGAGAGATTAATCTCTAAACATCCCAGAAGAGGGACACATACCATCCTAATAAACAAACAAGTAATCAGCACTAATTCCCACCCATATAAATTCATGAAAATCGAAAGAGAGATTAATCTTTAAACGTCCAAGAAGAGGGACACATACCATCCTAATAAACAAACAAGTAATTAGCACTAATTCCCACCCATATAAATTCATGAAAATTGAGTTGTTTGGATACAGGGTGAACTTGAATACCCTAACCGTTATGATCTCCTTTTCTTACAAGTTTACACATCAAGGATTGACAGTGGAGAGGACTATTTCATACCAACAAGAATATGTATGCACATGGTTCATATATTTGTAGGTATGGAAAGGAATGAGCCCCTTATTTAGTATTTAGTATAGATGACATGGTGTACCTCATCACCACATGACGACGCTTATTATATTGCAATCTCCATTCCCGGCAACTTTACACATGAATATTTTGAAATACAGAGGAATATTTAGTACCAACAAGGAAAATGGAGGCTCACAATTCATATATTTGTAGGGAGTGAAAGGCAAGTGTCTCTTATTTAGTGCACGACACCTAGTGAACCTCATTATTACATGATGATGATTATATTATACTTAGGAATGAAATTAAATATATCTTAAGACTGGGTAAAGAAAATAAGCCTTGTAATGCAATATGAAATGTAGTCATCGAAAATGGATCTTGAACTCTTCGTACAAAAAAATTGGGAAAAATCATAAAATTCAATAGGAAAATGAGAAACTTAAGGTAGATTTCAATCAAGGAAAGAGAAATTCTGTTAAAAAAGGGAATTAGAGTAGGGATTTCCTTCCAAAAGGAGTAGACGTGAGCAAAAAATTGACATGGTACTATTTAACACAGTGAAGGCTACGAAATCTACTTTTTTCACAGTGAAGGGATTTCCTTCCATGGCCCCTTTATTCTATTTGTTTGTTTAATTTCCATCCAGGAGTCTAATTCCATTGATAATTAGTGAATATTGATGTTATGAATTTTGCGTGTCTCCATTTTAGTTCAATATAGTATTTCTTGGTATTCAATGAGTATTTCTGATATGTTTCGATGGAAATGCAAATGACTAGCTAATAGTTGCATTTGGGTACACTTATGGCCAGCTAAGACTTACATTTTGGGACATTTCTATGTTTTTCTATCTGAGCAACGCACTTGCATAATAAATATTATATGTATGTCTTTGTAAAATGTTTCCACTTATAGCCACACCTAAGAGAATCCTCCATCACATCAATTTATAGATATTGGTAGGACAAGCTTCTTTGTTGTTGAATTGATACCCTTATTAAAACAACACATTGGTTTATGTGGTACTATAATTATATTAGCTAAATAATTATGTACTCATGAATGCGGTAATCAATAATTAAACCAAATCAATATTCAAATATAAACACTTCATTCCTCATTTTTAAAAAAAAAAAATTAAGCCATTCAAAGAAATGGATGTTTGGGAATTATGTGGTAGTTGAAATTCACATAATGTTAGATTTGTTTATGTTTTTTGGAGGTCTTAGATTGTTAGATTTGTTTATGTTTTTTGGAGGTCTTAGATTCTAGTGCAACGAACGTTAGAAATTTAGCAACATTTTTTTTTTAAACTACCCTTCCATTTGCTTTTATGGCACAATTTATCCTCTTTGATTCTTACTTTATATTATCCGAGCATCCTTCCTAGACAAGGAGGTAAAATATACAACAATATTTGTCAAATATAGGTTTAATGCTAGCAGTTTTACTCATATTATCAAAATGTTTGCATCCCTCATTTCACAACCTCTTAAGGGTCATAGGCTAAGGTACAATGGACGTTACAAATTTAAGAACATTTTTTTGACTATCCTTCCTTTTTCTCTTCTGGCATAATTACTTCTCTTTAATTCTTAATCTACATCATCCAAGCACCCTGCTTAGCCAAGAAGGTCAACCATACAACAATATATTCCAACATAGGTGTAATACTATAAAGTTTACTCATATGGTCAAAAATGTTTGCAACCCTCATATATTAGTCATATGTGGATATATCTAGAGAGAACATAATATGTAAACTGTCATGGATATTTCCTTGGACATTTTGTCACAACAGATCTAATAATAATATATTAAGATATTGAATTTTTACACTTACAGTTTTATTAAAATTCTAGATCTGTAGATTTAATTGTAATTAGTGCACCCATGCAGATGGAAATTATGAAAAAAATTAGAGAAAAAAAATAAGCTCACACACACACATAATACACAATATATGATATCTAGGAAACCCTTCCGAGAGAAAACCTAGCTGGAAGGTGAGGTTGATTCACCCTCTTTCTATGTCTGGAAATATGGTTACATGTACAAAGAAGTAATTTCTGTGGTCCGTAGGCAGATACAATGCATAGATCCTTGTTGTGTGCACTCCCTCCTATCTCTCCTAGCTATCTTTTCTCAACTATGGAACAAATTCTCTCGAAAGAATGGAATGCCTCTTCCTCCTAGTGGCTTGGTTATAAGATAACCCAATAGCCTACAAGTGGTAAATTTGACTATATCAACTCTTAACTAAAGTTATAATATAGAATATTCTAGATTTTTTTACATCAAAAACACATGGCTAGCCCCTTTTCCATGAATAATGGGGGTTGAAATGACATCCTCCTAAACTATAGGTGTGAAAACAAGAAGTTGAACTTCCAAGTGGCATAAAATTTGCATATAGACTCTGATTGATGCACTTCTTACATTGTTGGAAAGATACTTGTGAGTATTATAGCATGGAAAGGTGTTGCACAATTTCAACAAATATTTACTGCCAAAAAAACATCGTTTGATGCCTCAAAACGCTCCTGGAGGGTTTCAGACCCCGATTCACCAAACTAGGTTCCGCAAGTAAAAATGGTCCCTTGAGTTGATCCCTCCAGTTTTTCCACTATGAATGCATCAAGATGGATGAAAAAAATATAATGATGCAATCTAGATCACAACATGAATAAATATGGTATTGTTTGGTTTTTATTTGGAATGTTCTATTTGTTCAAAAAAAATTATTGTATTGTTACAACATCCACTTATGGATACCATATAGTAAAAGGATTCTAAGTGGTTATGTTTATCTTTATGCTTGAAATATAAATTTAAGAAAAAAATCCTATGTTTTTCAGCCCTCCTTATGCCAAAATGGAGCTTGAGGGAATTTAATTTGTAAAAAAGCAATGTCCATTACAATATTCTCACTAAGTATTTTTGATGAGAATTATTTAATTTTCAGAACAAATAAAAATTGTCAACTATTACAATTTTAGATCTAAGTCGACAAATAGGTGATAAGTTGTGAGTTTTTTTGGAGTATCCATGATTTATCCTTTTCTCATTAGTTCTTGAGAAAATTTTTGGTGATATTCAGATTCTAGCTGAGTTATTTGGTGATTCAGCCCATTGTTTTCTTCTTTGAATGAAAAAAAAAATATACCGTACATACACTTATAGAGCATTGTAGTTGATCAATAGTTTAGGGTCATGAGATTGAGTTTGGGAGGATTAATGGTTCTTTATATACTCCAACTCCTTACTTAAGCTTTAAAATTCAAAGTTTAATTGACAAATAGCTAAATGAATTTTGGAATTGAATGAACGTGCAACTCTGTGCCTCATTCTTACTAGAAGAAGAGTGATTAACATGTAAATCTACAATGCTTTGGGGTACATAACATGGGTATTGTGAAACAACCATAGAAGATAACTTTGTAGGATGAAAAATTCACCTCTTATTGAAACCATACAATAGAGTTCTATAGCAACCATACAATAGAGTTCTATAGCAACTGAGCGGACATAAGGAGAAAACTCTCTAGACTAAATCAAAAAGGAGAAAAAGGGGGCCAAAATTATTATGGCCGAACGAATACCAAGAAATAAATAGGAGAAATGATATTCCATGAGAAGGATATGGGCTTATAAATCCTATTCATCGTAGGAAATTTTGCAACACATGTTTCAAATCTATCATACTAGGCCTAGAATTTAAAATTCACCATGCAGGCTATTTGAAAAAATGGTAATGGCGAATATTTATTTTTTCTACTTTTCATTTTACATATTATGTACATTTATGAATTTAAACCTTTTTATGATATTATATTCCAATTCCATACATTTACTAAACAAAATAGAAATAACAGACGATGATACATCATATCGTACAAAAATACTCACAGTAAACATATAAATGAAAAAAGTTACAAAATGAAATCAAAATTAGAAAAATGGATAAACTTAAATTTGGTTTTAGGATGAAAATATGTAGATGAAAATTTTCAAAAAGTGGATTTAGGGAGGACCCCACTATATTAATTTTGTAGGAACTGAGATAAGGGGGCCTTGGCCATTTCACCTTTAATAAAGATCATATAGATGAGAGTTCAATAATGCGAACGACATGGAAAAATAAAAGATGTGCCATGCATAATAGTGTGTATAAGATATGTTATAATTAATACTAAGGTTGGATAACACTCCTTCACTTCCATACTAAAAAATAAGCCTTCCTCTGCCTATAAACCAACCGCTAGAAATTATTATGGCTAACATAAATGTTCAGACATCAAATTTGTAGTTCCATTTTCTTTTACGTACCAACCGTGACGTCTAAAAATTTGCAACCACTATCAAATACATTTTAAAGACATTTTCTTGTTTGTGGAACTTGAAATGCTAGGCCTTTCCACTTGTAAAAATCACTGAAAAAGTAGGGGAGATAAATGATGGAATGGATGTGGAGTGTAGATAACTAATTTCCATGTTGTCTCAAGGAGGGAGATAGATGCTGGTTTATGTGAACAATGTCTAATGGATGTCATACATTAAACATGATTCAAAAGGTTCAATTTTAATAGAATGAGAAGCAATTTTTGGATGTGAAAATGCATGAGAGATGATGTAATAATTAGGTGCATTTGCTACTAGAGCTTGGTACATTATGTATGGGAAAATCTCAAGGTATGTTCTTTATGGCCTTGGATTGAAAGGTGTTCTTTGGCTAAAGTCATTCATTTATTCCATCCATGTGAATTTTTTTCCTATAATACTATAATTTTTTATTTTTATGCAGAATAAATCGATTTTAAATGTTGTACCTATAGCATAGATCTCTCCACTTGGGTTGAGGATACAATTTGTATGTTTTTTTTGGCTCAGGAAATGAACACTCTTCCTAAGGAAAAGCATTCCCTACCTTAGTAAATCCATGTCCTACTTTAATAAATGCATGAATTTCATAAGGATATGCATGCATTACCTTAGGAAATGGACATCGTTCTTGTAATGATTCAACAAATTAAATTTTCATAAAAATAATTCTAGGCATCCCACTAACAATGATTCTATCCACAATTTTCATCTATGATCAAGCTAGAACACAATTTTCTTCTGAAATATTCATAAAATCCATTTGGTGATGGCAGTTTTTTATTCTTACCATGAGGAGTGGATATGCCTTAAAAAAATTCTCAAACTCTAGGGTAATCCATGAATATAAAAGGTAAATCATTTATTTCCACTTCAGTAGATCATTGTTGATTATTTTTTTAGATAAAGGCCCAAATGTTTAATCTATCATCATTTTTAACATTTTCAGGTTCAATTCGAAAATATAAAATTTTATCAACCTCAGATGGGGGATTATGAAATTAATTGAATGAGGGAAGCTCCATATGCCATGAGGGATACATTTTAGTGGTTTAATCAACAACTTAAAAAGAAATATAGTAGGATGTCTATCAAAAGTTCGTGTTCCTCAAAACTAGTTAAGGGTCCTATACCCAATGCATCATAAGCATGGAATTCATTGTACAACATAAATTTAATTATTTTATCTTAGTTTATAACATTGTAACTTTGACTACATTCCCAAACATAAAGATAAGAATTTGGTCCCCACATTCTACTTCCTACATTCCTACCTTTTTGCCCCTATTATAATAGAGGGTCCTTATGATATCATCACAAATATGATGGGAAATGCATTACACTTCATAAAAATAGCCTCATATTATGTAACCAATCACAAAACAACGAGAATATACAGAACAATGGTTAATAATAGGCCATTTTGAGGGGGAAACCTCCTTTTGCATCACATTAATGAATAATTCTTGGAGGATTCAGATGACAAGAGCTACTTAGTATACATAGGATTCTAAAGGGTTAAAATATTATTAGAACCTACATGAAGTAATAATGTAAGGGCACAACAATAACAATAATAGGCTTTTATGGAGCACAAAAACAAAAATATAGGGGCTACATTAGTATTATAGTGACCTAACATGCTCTTCTCCTTCAAAAACATGTTGTCATCAACACTTGAGTAGTTCTAGCTGCTTATGTATTAAATACTCATCTTCCCATGTGGAATGTTCAACATGTTCTTCCACTTAATGAGATAATTTCAAATTGATTGATTCCATAGTAGTGGGATTCTTGTTTCTGTGATTGCTTTAGGATCCAATATGATTTTTTCTTCCTCGTCAACTTTTCACAACATAGTTTCAATTGGGACCTTGTCACTTATAACCTTCTTTGAAAATGAAACATGGAAAACAAGGTTTACTCAGAAGGATGTAGGAAACTCCAATTTATATGCCATAGTAACAATATTTTGCAACATGTTTTAAGGGCCATAGTACTTGGTTGATAACCAATTATCCTTCTTAGCTTCCTTGAGGGACATTTATTTGTATGGTTGTTGCCATAAAAATTCCCAATCACCCACGTCAAAACTTATTTCCACTAGTAAAAAATGAGGGATTAGTGACTACGCGACTAAATTTTTTTATCACCACAATGTTTTCAAGGGAATTACTACTAAATTTAATCAATTTTAGGTGACCAACTAAAAATGACTAACTTAAATGACTAATTTAGTCTAGGACTAAAATATATTACTAGATAATAAGTGACAAAATTAAATATGACCAACTAACAAGTACAACAACTATATGAATTAGTCATTTATGCTAGTAATTTTGAATTGTGTGACTGAGGAAATCGAAAATTGCAATTTTGATACTCAAGTGTTACATTTCACTAAATTTTAACACTGCAGATGGATTTAGAGATCCCTTTGTTTCTAAATTTTAACAGTGTATATGGATTTAGAGACTCATTGAAAGAGTGAATCCATCTACATTGTTAAAATTTAGAGACCCCTTTAATGGAAGTGGAAGATGCTCAAGAAAAAAATATAATAACAATCGAGTCCAATTATTCAAATTTGGGACATTGATTGATTGAATTGAAACAAGCATGATAATCTAGTTGGTTCTCATAGACACACTATAAACACACTATGGAGGTTGGCATGGCTCTCAATTATTCCAATGGAGATCCTCTTCCTATGGGAGAAAAAACACAAAACGCCAACGAACGTGTGCTTAACTTATTTATTTCTATGCATATTCATTTCTTCATTTATTAGTATATGAGTACGTAGATTTCTTACCTAGAAAATTAATATAGCTACAATCAACCTAAACATTCTAGGTCTTCTAATTAGGTAGTTCCACTAGCCACTTTTGGTTGCCAATGGACATAATATAATACCTTTTCCTTTTTTTTCGGAAATTTTTATTCCATTGGATTTTTTATGACTTTAAATCATTTTAATGTGGTATTTTTTATTTATATAATTGTAGATTTCCTAGGGCCAGGGGGAGAAACACCAAACAAAGTCGAGGCTTGCAAGGGATACCCTATGCATCAAATATGTGTCATTTCTCCAAAAGGACTTGATCAAGGTTTTGCATAAATCCCCTCTTCATCTACAAGTTAGGGTTAGGGTAATATTTTTGTGTGTAGATCGTTCTCTATCCTTCAACTACTGGATATTGAGTGCCCATAGTTGCTTTGTGTTTTGAAGATTTCTTTTTAAATGAAATATTCTTCAAAATTCTATTATATATGCATGTTTGATTGTGGAGACAATATTAAAAAGGGACAAGTTTCCATTTAATGGCTAATATCTCTAAGAAGAAAATCGAAGCTCAACAAACATTAAATACTCTACAATATATTAGCATATATTTTTTATACGGATAAAAAAAACTGTATCTCTTTCCATTACTTAAAATAAAAGAGATACAATAGATCAGTCCAATCGAAGGCATCAAGAGAATCCTAAAGAACCCCATGCATAATAAATCATATACAAAGTGTCATGAAAGTTTAGAAACCCCACAAAAAACAAACATTGATTCTTCTTATTTAACCCATGACAAAAATTTCATTTAAAAATCATATTCGAAGGAAATACCTCAACACCATTCTGAGATGATTTCACTAGTAAAGGATTTGTAGTATGAATTACATCCTACTTTGATAGCCTTTTTGCTTCATGTTCATGTTTCCTGAAAATATGATGAAAATAGATGGACTAAAACTAGGCCTTCATATCTGTTGCATGATGGAGAACCTTATTGATCCCCATACACCTCTTCTCTCTAGCTCTTATTATAAGTAAGATAATTTTATCAATATACAATTAACAAAAAAGGTTCAATCGGGATGCTAAGTACATTAGTGTGAATAAACTGTAGGACTAGAAATGTGATTCCTCCACAAACCAAAAGTAGATGTAATCTGATATCTACAAAAGAATGTTCTTTTGAAGGTTTGGATTCGATACAAGGAATCCAAGGGCCTCAATACCTTTTCAAAATACATTTCTTTTGAATACCCTTTTCGAGTAACTTTCTCTTGGATACCCTTTTCCAATGCAATGGTCCCCAGAAGTCGGCCTGCCCATACTTCTGCTAAATTATTTATATTTTGCACCAAGCCACAATTAAAAGTGATCACATGTCGATAAGAGATATGTAAAAGGCCTTATGCCCCATTTTCTATGGCATCCTGGTTTTTGGCCAGATTGAAAGGCACATAAAGAATAGT
Source organism: Pinus taeda (assembly GCA_000404065.3). NCBI lineage: Eukaryota > Viridiplantae > Streptophyta > Pinopsida > Pinales > Pinaceae > Pinus > Pinus taeda. The sequence continues at coordinate 3,931 of APFE031692198.1, read as the reverse complement.
CATATTCAACTACAAGTCACCTAATACCCTTTATTTTGCCTTATTTGTCTCTTCTCAAATGATTTGTAAGCTTATTTCGTATTATAACAGGTCATGGGAGGGGTTGAAATCAGATCCTGAAAGAGAGTATGATTTTTTTTTTAATATATTTTTCTAGTACCTGTTTCGTCAAATACCTTTTTGCAATGCAGTGGTCTCCATAAGGTGGTATGCCCATAATTGTATTGAACTATTTGTAGGTGTCCCCAACCCACAATTCAAAGTGATCACATGTTGATCAAAGATATGTAAAATTACTTCTACACCACTTTCGATAGTATCCTAGTCTGTGACCCCATAAAAAATTCCATAGGAATGGTCTTATTCAACTACAAGTCACCTAATGCCCTCTTTTTTACCATATCTATCTCTTCTCAAATTATTTGTAAGGAAAATTGATATTATAATAGGTCATGGCAAAGGTTGCATTTAGATCTTGAAAGGGAGTAGCATTTCTAGATAGTGATATGGTCCATAGCACAAAAAGGGGAATATAAAGATGGTCTCTCCTTGTCTCATTTCTCTCAAGCCAAGCTTCAAATGCTCCCTTCAATGAATTTCCTTCCCATTTTCATTTGACTCGAGTTATTACTTTTACCCCTTTCCAAGCTTCTAAAATGAAGTGGAAGTTAAGTAATAAATATGAAGATCACATTTTGAGTTTTCCTTACACAATGTATAGTATCTTTGATCTTGCCATGGCATTTTATTAGATTGTCCTAGGTCAAAACCTTGTTTCTTATATTCTATAATAACCTATAGAGATATGCATGTCTTCATATGATTCTATAATTTTTAAATTAGATTCCACCTCCAAGTTTCTATTCCCTTCCCTTCTTTTGCTAAGTGGTAAAGCCATATGATAGCCTTTGTTGACTATGTATTCACTTGCTAATCATTTTGTATCCTAGACAAATTTGACATGCTATTAATACTATTTATGGTTATGATACATATGCTATTCATTCCTCATATAGATCATCCTACAACCCTAACTCACTTTCTATTTTCCAATTTCAGACCCAAGCATTGTTTTTATCATAAAATTATCTAGGAAAAATAATTTTGAAACTGAAGATTATCCATCACCCCCATGGATATCTAGGATTGTCCAAACCCCCAACCCAAGGGTTGATTTCCAAACTCCCCTCCTGACTATTACCAACCATCTAAGCGAAATCATCCCCCATGAGATGGTATGACAACGGTTCCTTCCATTTCTCTCCAACGAATTAAACCTCCTATGATAGGTTTTCTTGAACACCTTATAAACTTTTCAATGTCGAGGGACTCAACGTAATTCTTTGTCCTGATAGATTGTAACAATCCTACTCAGGTGATGATTACTTGAAGTTGACTATGCTTCTAAAGCACTTGAAAAATTATTAGATCTTTGGGCCCCATCCACCCTCCCTCTTTGCTTTAATGATTTTCTTCCACTTGACAATGGGTATTGCTTCTCTTCACTTTTCTAACACACTTGTAGTGATAAAAGAATTTTATAAATGTGTTTATACTTTAGATAACCTTTTGAAATGATAAAGAGGAACATGCAAAATACGGGTCGAATTTCTAACACTTTTGAGCAATGGCAGTGTTCCCCCATCAAGCTCCACCGATTTTAGAAAAAAAATATTTTCTTGATTTTTTCATATTCATAACATGTATCTGGATGTATATACATTTTCTTTAAGCTTGTATCGAAGATACCTGATCATATCATTGAACTCTTTGACCTAAAAAGAGGTGTCTTTTTTAGATTAAATTCTCTCCCCCAAGAACTACCACTTTGTAAAATTATAGCTCATTTTTATTGGCTGATAGGCATACATTTAGTTGTTCGATACATCTTTAGACTTCTCCTTTATAATACGATGTATTCCCTGAGCTAGGGGCATACTCCCTTCAACCATAGGAAATGAGAAAACATCATTTGAAACATTTCACCATAATCCTTTTTTAGGAGAACAAAAGAAAACACGAGGGAAAAATGTTACCTCACTGGCCCCCCACCCACCCCATCTTTGTCTCTTCTAAAATGATTTGTAAGCTCCTTTGCTATTATGCTAGGTCATGATAGGGGTTACATTCAGATCCTGAGAGAGAAGTATGTTATGAAACCATCTCACAAAAAGATAGAAAAGAGAGATCAACTTATTAGAATTTAGCCTCTTCGAGGGGGAAACCTCCTTTACATTACACAAATGAACAACTCTAGGATGATTAAAATGAAAAAACCTCCTTTCTATATATAGGAGTCTAAAGAGCCATAATATAACCCAGCTGACCTAATAATAATAATATAGAGCCACAAAAAGAACAATAGAGGATTCTATGGGGCACAATAATAACAATATGTGGACAATAGGGGCACAACAATATTAATAAGGGATACAACTACAATAGTAATGGGGTAATTACTAGTATTATAGGGACCCAACATGCCCTCTGCTTCAAAAAAGTGTTGTCCTCAACGCTTGAGTAGTTCTGGATGCTTCTGTATAAAATTCTCATCCTCCCATGTGGAATCTTCAGCGGATAAGTTCTTCCACTTAATAAGATACTCCAAAATTGATCGATTTCGTAGCTGTCGAGTTCTTGTTTCTATGACTGCTTCCCGTTCCAATATAATTTTTCCTTCCTTGTCAAGTTCTAGCAATATAGTTTGAACTGGGAGCTTGTCACCTATAACCTTCTTTAAACATGAAACATGGAAAACTGGGTGCAATCGAGAAGCTGCAGGAAGCTCTAATTTGTATGCCACAATACCAATCTTTTTCAACACCTTGTACAAACCATAATACTTTGGTGATAATTTATTATCCTTGTTAGCTTTCTTGAGGGACATTTTCTTATATGGTTGTAGCCGTAGGAATACCCAATCACCTATGTCAAAACTTCTTTCGTTGTGATGTTGATCTGCCTGTTGTTTCATTCTATTATGTGCCAACACGAGGTTATCCTTTAAGAGTTGGAGGACTTATTGTTGATGTTTGATGTGATGTTCCATTGCTTCAACCTTAGAATTTTCTCTTAAATATGATTTTGATGGATGGTGGCTGATATCCATATAGTGCCATAAATGGGGTCATTTTTGTTGCTGTATGGAAGGAAGTGTTATACCACCAATCAGCCAGAGGCAACCATTTGACCCATTGTGTCTGTTTATCAGATACAAAGCAACGAAGATATCCTTCCAAACATTTGTTTACTATCTCAGTTTGCCCATCAGATTGAGGATGATAAGATGAGCTATGAGCTAACTGAGTACCAAGACAAGAAAATAATTATGTCCAAAAATTTCCAGTGAAAATGGGATCTCTGTCACTTACAATAATCTTTGGGTTTCCATGTAGCTTTTGAATTGTTTCCATAAATGCAGTAGAAACTGTACTGGCTTTAAATGGATGTTAATGCACAAAAGTGTGCATACTTGGTAAGTCTATTCAACTACCACCACGATGACACTCTTCCCCTCAGACTTGGGTAAACCTGTGATAAAATCCATTGAAACCTCCTCCCAATGTTGGCTTGGAATGGATAAAGGTTGTAATAGACCCGGTGTCTTAATTGTTTCAACTTTATTTTGTTGGCAAACAAAACATTCCGCCACAAACTTTTGAATATCTAATTTAAGGCCATCCCAAAAAAATTCCTTCTTAACCCTGTGGTAAGTTTTTAAAAATCCTGAGTGCCCTCCTAAGGGAGAAGTGTGCAATTCCATAAGAATATTTTGTTTTAGCTGAGAATTCTTATAGAGGTATAAGCGATCTTTGTACCATAATGAATCATTTTTCCAACTAAATGTATCAGACGTACTGGAATCTTGTTGTAACTTTTGAATAAGTGCCCACACTTCTTCGTCATTCTTCCATTCCTCCCTTGCTTCGTT
>APFE031692193.1:0-10806 GCA_000404065.3 Pinus taeda | reverse complement strand
ATGACAGTGGGAGAATCGATTGGGGATTAGGCATAAGAAGCTCTTCAGATTCAGAATCAGATTCAGAATCATTATTAGGTATGAATGTGTTATCCTCTCATGTTCCACCTATATTTCCTTGTGAAAGAGATGGAAGTGATAGTGAAACTACTGAACTTGCTCTTATGGGTGAACAAGAAAGATATCAAATAGAGGCAGAATTTAAAAGGTTGACAGACAAAATTAGAGATCAACAAGATCTATTGAACAAAAGGGATTGTGACTTCAAAGAAGAAGCTACCAATCTAAAGGCCCAACTAGAAGAAGGAAACAAGGTAAGAAAACTACTCAAGGACAAGGAAGACCTATGTCAAAAATTGTAGCATGAAGTGACATCATTAAGAAAATAAGTCAACGAAAGAAGCACAACCATTAAGAAACTCAAAGATAGATCCAGCTACTATGAAAATCTTGAAGCTACAATCCTCTCACTAAAGGGAGATCTTGAAGAATCAAGGATGCAGAATGAAGATCTACATCAAGCAATTGAAAAACAAGACAATGAAGTCATCAGCCTAAAATCCCAGTTGGAATGTGCCTCCAGAGTTCGTCAAATGCAGCAGGATCTGAATGAAGAACAAGAAAAGGAGATTCTCAAACTAAGGGAATAAATGGAAGAAGGAAGAAAATCTGAAGAAGATTTGAAAAGGCAATCTCTCGAAAAGGAAGAACAGCTTCAGGTTGAGGTAAATATCTTGAAAGGTAAAATAGAAGAAAAGGATAAGTTTTTACGATTTCAAGATAGCTCTAAAGTCTTGGATGATATTCTTAGTAGTCAAAGGTCTCCTGCTATAAAGATTGGTCTTGGTTTCCATGAATCGGTTGAAGGTGAATCTAGCTCACAAGGTGAAGCAAAGAACTCTAAAGAGAAATCTAAAGTGATCAACGAAGAAATGAAAGATCCATCTCATCATCAACCAAGGAAAGAAATTCCTCAAAGAAAATCCTTTACTCCTCTATGAATAATGTTGAATGTTATGAGTCATAATCTTGGAAAATGTTGCCAGCTAGATGTAGAAGAAAAGAGTTTCCAAGACCATTATGCCCCAGAAAGGTCATCTCAATCAAGGTACTTTTATGGATATTGTTTTGCTTGCAATATGTTTGGTCACAAAACTGATTGTTATAGGAGGAATATGAAACATGTAAGATGTTATGCATGTAACAAGCTTGGACATATAGCTAAGGAATGCAGGAACAAAGTGTGGGCACCATATCAAAAGGAGAAAATGACATCATCATGCTTGAAGATATGGAGGAAAAAGGAAGTACAGTCAGAGAAAGATAGCACAACACAACGTACAGACATACCAGAATCAGAGGGAGCTAAAAGTACAAAACTTCAGTGCCCTGAATCTCATATGCAAACTCCATAAAGGGAAGTCGCGTATATATGCGAGTTGGATACTGCACAATCGCATATATGATTATTTGAAGGAAGGTAGTAGGCAAAGTGGAGTTGGAAATGAATCTGGCAGAACTGGACATCTGACTTTCTGTGGCATACTGGTGGACTGTCAATTCAGCCCTAATCAGAGGTACGCAGGTGATTAACAGTGCAACTGCATGGGCACGCAGATCAGAAGAAGGAGAACTGCGTTGGTACGCAGAGCAGAAGAAGAAGAATTGTGTGGGTACACAGCGCGACAGAGGATCAGATGCGTAAGCACAGTAAAAGTACGCAGCACGATAGTATCTTGGGTGCATGGCTACAGTAGAAGTACGCGGTGCAATAGAAGAAAAGGTGCATGTGGTACGCGGCGCAACTGATGGAACAGGTGCGTGTCTACACACTGTAATAGAAGATTTTCTGCGTATATACGCAGTGCAACAGAAGGATCTCTGCAGGTGTACACAAGGGAGAAGAAGGTGAAGTGCGTAGCGACGTAGGACAGATAAAGAAAAACTACGTACATGTCTTAAGGCATTTATTGACTGACTTTTTTGATAAAATCTGATAGATGGCACCAGTTTAGGGGGAGCATATGTTCTTAATGCATTGTTGGCATTATGGTCCTTGGTGATGATGCTTATGATTCATCTTGCTATGATATGGTTATGAGTTGTTTAGATGATTCTTGGGGTTACATAGTTGATATTTAGATCAGATTTGTTGTTGATTCTCTAATGGTGCTTACATGGTGATCTTCATAAGGATAAGAAGAAATACATTGCTTGAATTCACTTGATGATGAGTCTCTCACATGTTGTTATCACCATATGCATAAAGATCATATATTTCAGGATTGTTCTTGGCACATATATGGATGAGGACTGTTGGATGGATACATGGATGATTATTCAAAGATGCATTGATGATGAGTTCTTACCTATATGATGATAGGTTGTTTCGTGCATATGTTGATTGATGCAGATCTTCCCTATTGATGATACTTGGTCCATGCAGATCTCGATGGCTATGGTATTTCTCACATATGATAGAATGATTCTATATTCTATGCAAAAGGATGAGTTGATGCGGACATATCTTGATACAAGTTGCTGGTGACAGATGTTATGGAGCAGATTATACAGTATCGTTACTGATGTTTATCATGAACTTATTTAGATGTCATATCAAGACCCATGATGTAATAATGTGTCTCTATCTATTGATGAAATTTTTCAGTCATATCAAGGTCATGTAACGGCCTATGTTGGTTTCCCCACTATGCCTGGGATGAATGATGTAATGTTCTTGGTTGTCATTTTCTGGTATATCCCCACTTGGTTGGGTGATGGATGTATGTATTGAGTCTCTTGGTGATAGGAAGGTCATTTATGATATATAGAGTCATGTTCGTCTTGTAGAACATCTTTTTGCAGTCAGGGGGAGCTTGAGCATGGACAACACTATATAGCAGAGCAGACATCTCAGATTGTTCTCAGAAAGAGCATTATCAGATTGGAGCACCATGACATATACAAAGGGGGAGTTCATTCAGAGACTTCAGCAGATCTGGTTTATAGTCAAGGAGAGCATGTTCTTAGGGGGACCATAACCCTTTGCCCTTGATGTCAAAGGGGGAGAGCGATTTGGTGATTGTTGCCATCAAGTCCAAAGGGGGAGATTGTTGGCATTATGATGCATGTGTTGTACTTGATGGCAACCCTCTCATAGAAGATCATCTCGCTTATATACATTCAGATGAATCTACAGAAAGGTGCGTACCCCCAGTTCACTTACTTCAAGGCAGAGAAAAGCACACGTGGGGTTTCTTATGCTTAACTCTGGTATTTAGCCGACGGTTTTGTGTTTATTATGGTTTTGGCCGTGGTATTGTTTTATATTATTATTATTATTGAGCCCCATGATCCATGATTTGAGGAAGAGCTTGCCTAATATAAGAAAAGGAGATTTCATTTGGCTTGGGCATGCTTTGGGTTGAAACATCTTATGAGAGCCTAGATCTGAAATACTATGATCTCTTGGAGTAATGTCTAGATCTAAATAAGGCGAATCTACTGATGGGTTGAGATCACTTGGGCGCATGATCAGATCTGTAGATCTGACAGTCTGGGTTATTCTTGAAGTCTTGAAATTATCTATACCCGCAGGCACGCAAGTGCAGTGAAAGAAAAGTGCGTAGATACGCAGGCATAGAAGTTCCGCAGCTGCGGAGGTACGCGGCACCACAGAAGGCGTAGCTGCGGAGGTTCGCGGTGCCACAGGAGGCGCAGCTGCGGAGGTACGTGGCGCCATAGGAGGCGCAGCTGCGGAGGTGCGCGGCGCCACAGGAGGCGCAACTGTGGAGGTACGCGGCGCCATAGGAGGCGCAGCTGCGGAGGTACGCGGCGCCACAAAAGGTGCAGCTACAGAGGTGCGCAGCGCCACAGAAGGTGCAACTGCGGAGGTGCGCGGCGCCACAGAAGGAACAGGTGCAGAGGTCCGTGGCGCCACAGAAGAATAGTGCGTACTTGTACGTAGGCATTACATGGGTGAAGCTGCGTACTTCTCTTGAAATCAATTTAGCTGTCCATGTTTATCCTTGCTGTGTTCTTGGTGTTGAAGTGATGTCTGGTTTCTGGTATTATGATTTGATAACAACAGTCTGAGAAGTGATTGATTATATCTTTATGTGATCTGATGGAATAGATTTGATTGATGACTCTCATTGTATATGTATTGATCTAGTGATTGGGTGATTCAGAAGGTTGTTTGATTATGAGCTTCAATGTGGTTATTGGGTCCAGTATGAAAATTGGATGAAATGTGGCCCTTTCAGATTATGTGTTGTGCTTCAGTGTATCCAGTATGGAAATTGATGAAACGTGGTACCTGGAGGAGAGAAGATTGTAGGCCGACGCCTACGTACTAGTACTTAAGCTAGTACAAAAGCAAAGGAGAATCTTTGGAGCATTATAGCAGGTAGCAGCCTGCGTATTAGTAAATGGATCGGCTAGTACAAGAGCAAAGGGGGTTGTAGCTCCCGTACTGGTGTGAGATTGCACCAGTACAAATATTGTAAAAGGATTTTCTTATTAAGAAGAAGATTGAGATGACTTACAGTAGGTGGTTTTCTCCCGCATTGGGTTTCCACCTTATATCAAGGTGTTCATGTGTGTGCCTTATGTGTGATGATCTATTCTATGTTACTGCATTTGTTAACTGATAACATGGTTGATAATGTTCTAATGCACTCATTTAAGATCAATTAACTTAATCATAAGAAGTTGTGAAAGTAGCATATATGAATCATAGTTTGGAAATGAAAAAGTATTATTAATGTAATAATACTGATTCACCCCCCTTCTCAGTATTATTTCCAACACAATGTTGGAACTCTTTGGAACTCTCTCTCATTATTCTGTCTCTCATACTCTTGGAAACTTAAAGTTTTCTTGGAGCACTCTTGGAGGGTGTGGAATACTTGGATTCTTAGAGAAAGAAGGCAAAGGAAAAGTAGGAAAGCACAAGGAGGCATCGGGATCAAAAACTAGATCAGGTTTTCTTGTAGGTACCGAGTTTCATGTATGTTTCCTTCACTAGTTTTGGCATGCATGGTACATGCATGTGGTTTCTTGGTTGTTGTTAGGATATTCCGACACATAGGAAATAATTAAGTATAGCTTGGTCTAGTGTAGAGTTATATAAAGTGTGTTTCTTTACTATGTACATTTGTAACTTACAATCTGATGGTCACGATATGTTCTAGACATGAAGTGATCCGACGGTTCATTCCCTCCTCAGTATTACCGACACTTGATCGTGACTTAACACCTGATTAGTCCATGATCTCTATTTAAAGAGCATGGAGGATCATTTATAGGGTGACCGTTCATGAGAGAATCTTATGTAAATCTTCATTCTTTTATTAATAAATCGTTTGAAGTGGCCAAGTTGGCTCAGGCCATGGACTATTCCCCTTTTTGAGGGTTTTAACCACGTCAAGAATACTGGTGTATTAATCAGTGATATATTTGTGAGCGGTGTCCTTTGTTGTTCTATCTCAGGAACTTACCTTGTAAATTCCTACATGGTATTGGAGCTATTTGAGGGCCACATCTGTTGATGATCCAAATCCGAAGCTGGTACAACCGCATCCAACTTTCATTTCCTAAATCTACTATTTTTGACTGCTTTCGGGTCGAGAGGACTACTCTATTGCGTTAGAAGCATCTATTCCAATGAGGAACCCCTTTCGTTTCACGCATAAAGGTTTCTGATAGCCTTAGCTACGTCACTTTTAAGATCTAGAGGTATAAAGTCTTTATTTGCAATTTTAGTTATTCATATCTCTGTTTATTTCGGTTTATTTAGATCTCTGTTTTTTATTACCAGATCTATACCTTTCATTTATGTGTATGCTCTTTGCCCCACGACTCTGTGCGATTTGGAAAATCAGAAATAGAAAGGAAGAATTTTTCTCATGCGTATGCTCTTTTCCGTTGTGCCTTAGTGTGATCTCGGAAAATCAGAAACATTGAGAAAAATACATAGTTTTCGGTGAAAGCTAACTTCAAGCCATAAGGTTTAGTTTTTTCTTGCATGTCCGTGTTGTGTTGTGTGGTTTTTTGTTTTGTAGGCAAAAATAGTTTTTTCAAGTAAGCACGCACCCCAAATTTTCAGTTACTTAAGGGAAAAAAGAAAAAACAAACAAAACCCCCTTCCTCTTTTCCAAAAGCTACTAACCTTTTAAACTAGCTCACTTGGTCCAAAGTTACTTTATGAGAATAGAGGTCTTGGGTTCAAGTCTTTCTTTTTGTTGAGTTACTTTTTCAAAAGCACATGTAACTTATGTTTCAAAGTTACTTTATGTAAAAGTGTTCTCACCCATTATAAATAGTCAGTCACTTATAATTCTAAAGTCTCTTTATCTTTTATTTAAGTTACAATTTAATGAGTAACTCATAAAGTACCATTGTAAAAGTTACTTTCACTTATTTATAAAAGTGAGTCACATAAAATATTTTTTTAAAGTGAGCTAATTAAGATTAAGTTTAGAAAAAGGGGGGTTGGGGGGGTAGATTTGTTTTTAAATATAACATTATCATTCAATTCCACACATTCACGCACTTTGTCGGCATCTTCAAGAACTTTTCTTCAAAAATCCGTAACTTCTTCATCCAGAAGCCATTTTTAGAGCTGTTTTTTTTTAATTAGCCTAATATTTTGAGATCTTTCCATTGGAACACTTAGTTTCAGCATCTACAGTTTCAGTCTCTGTTAAAATGGAAAGTCCATGCCAAGTTATTCTTGACAGCACCACTACTTCCAATGATGGTCCTACATTGTGGATTTACTTAGAAGTAAATATCTTTACAGAATAGCCTCAGGCCAAGAAACTAAACCTAAAGATGAAGATAAGGCAACCAAATGGGAAAATAGGCAATATCAAGCACGTGGGTTGATAGGGATTTCTATTTCTGCAAACCTTAGATTCCATATTGTAGGACTTGATACCCCTAATGAATCAATGAAACAGCTTACTAAAGTTTTTGGAATTAAAAATGAAATTAGAGCCCATTAGCTTGAAAATGAGTTGCTTACGTTGGACCCCAATAAGTTTTCTTCCATTGAAGATTTGTTTTCCAAGTTCAAGACCCTTAGACTTCTCTTGGAAGGTGTTAAAGTTAAGAAAGAAAATGGTAGCCTTATCTATTCCATTCTTACTAAGTTCGGACCAGCCTACTCTGTGTTTGTTTTCACCTTCTATTCTACTAGAGAAGCTTTTATTTCTCAAGGAAAAGGCTACAAGTCCCCCTATTTTGATGCCTTTTGTGATTCTTTAATAAGAGAATAAGAAAAAATCTTACATCTTGGTCTTCTTAATCTTGGAAACTCTTCTAAGAAATCCTTAGTTGCCCAACAACAACCAAATGTAAAAAATCCTAAGAAGTAGTATCCTAAAAAGAATGGTCCTAAACCAAACAAGGGTCCTAAGAAATTTCAGTCTCAAAATGAAAAATCATTTCAACAAAATGATAAGGCAAATAAAAATAAAGGGAAGAAGACTGATAGACATTGCCACTTTTGTAGTCGAGATGGCCACTTAGAATCCAAATGCTTAAGAAGATGGAAGCCTTGGAAGCAACAATGAAGAATCATAACATCCATTTGGAGCACCTTTCAACTTCAACTTAATCTTTAGGAATAACACTTTATGCATGTGGTTGTCAAGCATCTTGGTCTGGTTATGCACTAAATGTGTCTTCTTCTTCTCATTCTCATGAGTGGCTCATTGATTCTAGAGCTTCTTATCACATGGCCAAAAACAAAGCCATGTTGTCTTCTTTAAATGATTGTAACACCAAAAATATATATGTTGGTGATGATAGATCTCTTAGTGTTGTGGGGACTAGAACTGTTCATCTAGACAATGGTCAATTTAATGATGTATTATGTGTTCCAACCTTATCCTACAACCTTTTATCTGTATATCAGATAACTCATTCAGGTCAAGGTAAAACCATTGAATTTTCACCTCATTATGTTGTAATTAAGGACCTAAGAGATCCTAAACAGATTTTAGCTACTGGTATTGCTAATGATTCTACAAGGTTGTATAAGTTTAACAACTTTGGGTCATCAACTCTTCCCTCAGTATTTGCTGCTCATAATGATGAAGTGAGCAAACTTTGGCATGAGCAATTTGGTCACTTAAACTATCGCTCCCTTCAAAATATATGTAAAGAAAATATGGTGACAGGTCTTCCTATGGTATCTTTGTAGAGATACGTGTTTGTTCCAGATGTGTACTGGAAAACATCATCGGGATAGTTTTGAAAAACGTGCTGCCTCTTTAGCATGCCTCAACCCCTTTATAGCTTGTGGCATAGTTGTTTTATGTGCCTCCACTTCCAATTGTTTCATTCTCTGGCTTACAAAGGATTTTTTAACTTTAATTGATGATTTCTCCTAATGCACTTGTAACTCTTAAAACTTCAAGAGGAAGTATTTAACATGTTCTTGGCCTTTAAGGCCTTTGTTGAAAAACAATCTGGACATCAAATTCTTAAGCTAAGATCTGATAATGGTGGATAATATGTTAACAACAAATTCATCAACTTTTGCACTGAGAATGGAAGTCAAATCCAACATATTGTGCCATATACTCCACAACAAAATGGTGTAGTTGAAAGGAAGAATCACACCTTAAAGGAAATGGTTAATTTTATGCTTCAATGCAAAGGACTTAGTCTTAATTTTTGGGTAGAAGAAATTAATTGTTCAAATTACATAGTAAATCAAACTCCTACTAAGGTTTTAAAGAATATCACTCCAGAAGAAGCTAGATCTCAATTAAACCATATGTAAGTCACTTTCATTTTTTTGGAAGTGAAGCATGGGTCCATATTCCATATGAGAAACATAAAGCTTTAGAACCTAAGAGTGAAAAATGTATTTTTGTTGGAAATTCTGAAGATGTCAAAGGATATAGACTTATTCCACTTCATTCCAAAAATGTTATGATTAGAAGAGATGTAAAGTTTGATGAAAATATATTGGCCTACGAGCCTAGCTCGGCGAGTGTGCCACCTCTCTCTATCCCTTTTACTTCTGAAAGAATTTCTTCTTCAGATGATGACAACGAGGATGAAAATCCCCCCCACCTTCTCATGATCCTCCTTCAGTTCCTTAGCTTCCAAAATGGGTCTGTGCTACTCAATATGCAGCAAGTGCTCTTGCATGTGATCCTACAGATCATTGACGTACACGTTTTCAGTTCGATTGAGCCTCTTCATTACTGGCTCAAGCTTCAACGAATTATGATCTTGACACCTTTGCAGAAGCTTCAGGCCATCTAGATTGGGATGCAACTATGAATGAATAATATGGTTCATTATTGGAAAATGATACATGGGATCTTGTTGCTCTTCGAAAGGGACGAAAACTAGTTAGATGCAAATGGGTTTATAGAACCAAGTATGGACCAGATGGAAAAGTTGATAAACATAAAGCTCGTCTTGTTGCTAAGGGCTTTTCACAAGTTGAAGGCATTGACTATACTGAAACCTTCTCCCCTATTGCCAAAATGAACTCTATCTATTTTGTTATTTCCCTTGCTGCCTCTTTCAAATGGGAAGTCCATCAAATGGATGTTAAATCTGCTTTCTTGCATAGGGACTTGCATGAGGAAATCTATACGGAACAAATTCCTGGATTTATACAAACAGGCTCCAGCCTTGTATGTTAGCTTAAGAAATCCCTTTATGGTCTCAAGCAAGCCTCTCGGCCTTGGTATGCCAAAATGGATAGCTTTCTTTTAGATACTGGCTTTTCTAGGTGCCATTCTGACAATACTGTCTACACCAAGAAAGTGGGAGAGTCTCTTATCATTCTTATTCTTTATGTTGCTGATCTTATCCTTACTGGTAGTGATCCAAAAATTATAAACCATGTGAAGTATACCCTTAAAAAGAGGTTTGAAATGACAGACTTAGGACACTTGCATTATTTTCTTGGTCTTCAAGTCTTACAATCCAAGGAAAGCATTTCCCTTTCCCAGTCCAAGTATGCCTTTGATCCTCTGCATCACTTTCACACGAAAGACTGTAAGCCAACCCCTTCTCCCTTTAAATTTGGAGCCAAACTTTCAGTCACTTGTACTTCCCCTAAAGTTGATGCTATGTTATACTGTCAGCTTGTAGAAAAAACTTTTGTATCTGAGCCATACTCATCCTGACATTTCCTTTGATGTTTTCCTTATTACTCGGTTTATGCAAAACCCACATGAAAGTCATTGGCAAGTAGCTAAAAGAATACTTCGTTATGTTCGAGGTACAATTCAGTTTGGGATTCATTACAGTGTAGAAGCACCTCCTCTATTGGTTCATTTCGTTGATTCTGATTGGGTTGGTGACCCCGATGATCGGAAGTCTACTGCTGGTTATGTCTTCACTCTTGGTTCTGGACCTATTACATAGGATTAAAAGAAACAAAGTTCCATTTCTCTTTCTTTAGCAGAAGCAGAATATCGTGGCACCGTAGAAGCTAGTAAGGAATCCCTATAGCTTCGTCAGATCCTATCAGAGTTTGGTTTTCAGTAGTAGCATCTAACTACACTTTGGTGTGATAATCAAAGTGCCATTCAACTATGAAAAGATCCAGTCCCACATCAACACAGAAAACACATTGAAATACACATGCACTTCATCAAAAATCTCATTCATGACCATGTTCTTGAAGTGAAATATTGTTCAACAGCTGATCAAGTTGCAGACATCTTTACAAAGGTTCTGAGAGAGGAGAAGTTTACTAAACTTCAATTTATGGTTGGAGTTCAGGAAGTTGTCACTAAGGGGGGATAGGCTCTAATGCCTCCT
>APFE031692189.1:154646-181139 GCA_000404065.3 Pinus taeda | reverse complement strand
ATATACACCTTAGATGTGTATCCCTGTGGTATACATAGTTAAAACTATATAAAAGCATTCAAGAAAAACAAATAATGGCTTGAAGTAAAACTCAAACAAAATAGCAAAGACAAAAAAATATAATACAATTGAGAAGATCAAAAGTTATAGAACTCATTTGACTTCTCTTTTTTTTCGTGACCCTATTGCCATCCCCAAGATTGGCACCCACAGTGATGAAAGCAAACACTCTCTCTAATGCCTCTGGAAGTTTGGCACCCACAGGGACCAAAGCCAATGCTCTCTCTGATGCCTCTAGAAGTTGTTTATTAGATAGCTAATCCTCAGGATTAACCTTGGGTCAGTTGTGATAGTTATTGGAGTCCAAGAACTCCCAGAAACTAATTCAATTGTTTCCTATATGTATTTATATGTACAAAATGTACAAAATTCTTTGAGATCAATTAATATACATTTGATTTGGTTTCCAGTTTGTGTGTTTTACAATGGTATCAAAGCCAGTTGTGAGTTATTAATCCATCTTGTTAACTGAATTGTGCCACTAGTTTTGTGGTCATTTTGTGCGCTCTTGTTTTGGCCTATGGGAGAATGAAGGATCAATGTCAGTGACTTGTCAAGAAAAGTTTGTGGTGCTTCAACAAATTAACAGAAATTGACAGTCCAAAACTTTGGAGGGCTCTGCACAAAGGAGTTTGTCACCAATAATGAACACCTGCATAGAAGCCCTGATGAAATTCGTTGTGACGCAAAAGGCGAAGACTCCAGAACATCTAATACACATGTCAAAGTAGCATCGATGCCATTTTCTAATAAAAACAGCTAAATCATACACAGTTACCGAAATACAATTATATTAAGAACAAATGGTGCATGTGTAATCACACTCACACACACGAATTACATTCAAATCACTCTATTAAATAGAGTTTTTGAGATCCAACTTATTCCTAATTTAGAGAGAGTGGTTGAGAGAATTTCTCAACCATCACAAACCAATTTCTCAAATATGGAATGTAAGCATTAACTCCAACATCCCCCCTTAATGATTACATTACATGAAAACAAAATAGTCAAGCTTATCAGTAGATGCTCCATCAAGTTGCCTCATAACCCTCGGAAGGGTGTAGTTGGCAAGTTGGATTCCCGAGTTCCCTTCCTCAACTCCCGAATCAAGGACCTCCTGAAGTCAATTACTGGACATCATCCCAATCTGTTGCATAACCTCATTAGGAAACCACTTCCATGTCTACCACTAATGAGGGATCCTTCCCTAGATCCGCAACTGCCATACTATCTGGACAACCATCCATATTGAGCCTTACTGCTACTTGATCTTTAAGTACTGGCATCAGACACATAGTTGAACTGCTGGTTATTTTTAAAAGAGTTTAATAGGTTCAGTCTCTTCATCATCAGAATTCATCATTTGATTTACAAATAATTTATAATACTATTATTTAACAAGCCAATAAGATCTTTCGATTTTCATCATACTTCATTGAATCATTTTTACGAATCATTTTTTTTACCACGTGGAGATTATGCAGCTCAGCGAAAACTGTTTCTACGGTTTGATCCTGGCCAGTTACGAAAACCTGACGAGCCTCCAATACCTAGGCCTCAAAGGAAACAGCCTTGACACCGAAGCTTGGCAAACTCACCGAGCTGAGATACCTCTTCATCAGCCACTACTGATAAAAAAAACGATAAAATATGTGCATCGCTTCAAATTAAATCACAGACCACGTCTTGAATCCGCACTGGTTGGCACTGGCATCGCTTTTGTCTTCGAATCTGACATTTCATTGTAAAATATTTGCTACCTGAATGATATATGACAATCCTCATTCCAACACCAAGCACATTGTTGTCGTTGAATGGATTACCTTTCCATTGAGCATTCAAATAAGTGAGTTGTGCCAGCGGATCAAGACAGAAGAGTAGATTCTTGAACGAGGAAATCTGCAATCTCCAATGGATCATTGTTCATCCATGTCAATAGCGAAGACGCCTCATAACTTGGTCGCGACTTTGCTAAACATGGGCGGCGGACGGTGATACCTAACACAGTAACTTCTACAAAAGTACGAAGAAGAAGAATGGGTTTGATTATGACAGTCTTTGCCCGCCTGAACGTGGGGCCACTGGAATTTGGATGACTCTTCGCCAGCAGCACAATATTTTACTATTCCTCCATCCAGAATACTCAGGTTGCAACAGCCCGGTTAACATCCAGATGCACCTCCTCACAACACAGGTTCAGATCTAGCTCTGATACCATGATAAAAATAGCTAAATCATACACAGTTACAGAAATACAATTATACTAAGCACAAATGGTGCATGTGTAATCACACTCACACACATGGATTACATTAAGATCACTCTATTAAATAGAGTTTTTGAGATCCAACTTATTTCTAATTTAGAGAGAGTGGTTGAGAGAATTTCTCAAGCATCACAAACCAATTTCTCAAATATGGAATGTAAGCATAAACTCCAACATTTTCTACCTGTGTACCTCCTTCAATTCATGGATACATTCGGTTGAATTGAGCTTTAAACCAGCAGAGTTATAATATTATTCTTCTTGCATGTTCTAAAGCCATTCAGAGGGTCGAAAAGGACACAGATGCATAGCTGAAGGTGATTCCAAGATTGATTCAAGTCACAGAAAGGAAAACCGAGGAGAAGGAGAGGCAAGTAGGGCTTCAGTTTGTTTTTATCATTCTTCAAATAGTGACCCAGGGCTTTGTATAATTTCTTTTTCTTTCGGTCATTTGACCTTAAAAATATGAAATACTAGGGGTTTCTCTGCCATTACACATGCCCCCATCTCTGCACTATGGTTGGATCCACACATTCGTTGTTTTAACCTTGGTTGTGTCTCTAACCTCAGTCATAAAATCCACCTTTGCCTTTTCTCTTTCATTTATGCCATCTGAAAACCTAAGATAGTTAATGCACCTCAACAAAAGCCAAGATCTCCTCTAGGCGTTACCGAGAAATACCAGTGGATTGAAAGGAATTTGGAGAAATAGGAGTAGGAATTAAACGAATTTTAAAACTTATATAATCATGTGACATGTGCAGGGTTTTTTTGAATGATATTGGGTGGTTTTTTATACAATTTGGTGTTGTTTGCTACTCATGAAAAAGAACACGTGGTGTTTTCATTGAATTTTTTCAATGAAATACTCTGACCAATACATTGATGTGATGAGACGCAAAGCAGACACAATTTTTATTTGTCCTTGTCTCTATATTCTATAGGAATCATGCATTGATGCTTGATGAATGGGTGAAAAACACTTGAATTGACCAACCGTGTGTTATTCGTCTAGGTTCCTTTCATGATTTTCCACAGAAAAGTTCTTGTTATCAAGTTTTTCCAATTTTTGGGACAACAGGTATCAAATTTATTTGATTTACTTATCAGTGCATTGGTTTTATAATTTGGATATATTCTGGCACGATCTTGAATTTGGAGATATTCTGGCATGGTCTTGAACAAAGCAGGTAACCTTCCTGTAAAAGAGAAAGTGTCAGTTGGACTATGTTGAAGGCCACAACACTCAGTCTTGAATTTGGAGATATTCTGGCATGGTCTTGAACAAAGCAGGTAACCTTCTTGTAAAAGAGAAAGTGTCAGTTGGATTATGTCGAAGGCTACCAGCACCGGGTTTCTGCAAATATTGAAGTTTTGAGATAATCCTTTTTGATACTTGATTCGTCTATCTTTTGAACATTCTGAAACCAACATTGTAAGCCACTGTGATAGAGATCCATCATTTTTCTTTGCGTTGAATCACAATTTTACTGTATTAGCAACGTCCTTTCATTACCAGTTTTGTTATCTATGATAATTCTGCCTAGAAAACATGAGAGGCTCGGTACATGGGAAGACAAAGAATGCACTGCTCAGAATTGTGTTGAACTTTTGGTGAACAAAGTTTTGAAGTTAGAATATTGCATGTCACTATCGGAGTGCGGAGATTATTTGAGCACTAGCGTCTGGTGCCAGAGGCCGTAGGACACAATAGTGTCAGTTGTGTTGTGATTGTCTCATTTCTATCTTCTTCACTCCATATTTCTCATAATTTTTGAATTTTTTTTGTTGATTTAGATCCTTCAATTTTTTTATGGTGGCTCTAAAGAAAGGAAAAATAGCGATGAGGGGGTGATTTCAAAGTGACAGTTTCAAACTTTGATTTTATTTTTCATGAGGGGGTGATTTCAAAGTGACTGCTTGAAACTTTGATTCTATCTTTGCTTTCAGGGTTTTACAATTGATCCTTTGCATCCAGTGGTTTTACAAGTGATACAGATTTATTTACTTTTTTCGAAGATATTTTTGTGTTTCTTACCACAAAATTTGTTAAGGTTGAAAAGTCAAAGTATGAATTGAAGATTCGAAGTTAAATTTATATTGTATATGGGTACATGATCAGTTGAACCCGACACTCAGTTATCATAAATTTGTTTGTATTGGGTGCATTTTCAGTGGTAGCTGACACCCCTTTTTCAAAGTTGATTACAGGAGAACATAGCCAAAGTTGATGATTTGTTGCAGTTATTATGCAATTTAATGTCATCCATTGTTCATAACATTGTCCAAGTCAACAAGGACACGCTCTTTGACATCTAAATATATTTGCAAAATGCGAAAATCAAAATTGAATTTTTGGAGCTAGAATCCCAGTTTCAGCGAGAAGAACTGCATAAGAGGAATTTTGAACCCATTCTTGTTCAGAATAATAGTGTGTTTGAGCCCGATCATCAATCAAAAAATAATCAAAGTAATGTTTCTGCAAGACCATAATTTTTTCTTGAAGAACCTGTTCTTGAGCCCTTTTTTCAAGATGAGAAACCATCACAACCACTTCAGCAACCTTTACAAAGATCTACAAAAGGAAATGCAATTGAAAGTTCAAATGAGAAGCCTGATATTCCCAAAAATTTCATAAGGTCATGGAAAGAGATTAGACACAATAAACACAGAACTGGTTTGGGTTACAAAGAGGATATTCTAGATGTATCTTTTCACGTACCATATTTTTCTAAACCGATACAATTCTGAAGCACTGGATTTCTGGACGGTGTTGTTCCAGAACAAGTTGATAAATGCAAATAGTGTAACAAAGTTGGACATGTGAAATATCGGTGCTTTGATCTTCACCCGTGTGAGAATTGTGGAAATAGAAATCATCATACAAATACATGTTCCAGAAAGAAGTCTATTGCAAGAGAGAAGGTAAATTTCGAATGGATTGCTTCTTGGGATTGGACCAAAAAATCCAAGAAGATTTACAGGTCATATCGAGGAATTTGTTCCAGAGTCATGAGCAGCCTTGCAATAATCAAGAGTACTTCTCACCTCGTATTCGAGATGTCAAGCGAGCCTGAGTAATATTTGAGTTGATTGAGTACTTCCATATTTGGAATTGTTCGAGGAACTTCTATGATAGTTCCAGAGTTTGTGGTCACTTTAAAACCACATTTTTTGTTGTTCTAAGAACCGTTATGAAGGTTCCAGAGTTGGTGTTGGTTGAGACCTTGAGTTCTCCCATATTGGTTTTTAGTTATCCTTAAAAACCATTTCTTGAGTCTTAGTTGAGATGCATTTTGAGCTCTTGTTCCTGGACTTTTGTACATCCCTTTGGATTAAGGGGGGACTATTAGATATCTAATCCTCGAGATTAACCTTGGGTCAATTTGGGTAGTTATTAGAGTCCAAGAACTCCAGGGAACTAATTCAATTGTTTCATATATTTATTTATATGTACAACATGTACATAATTATTTGAGATCAATTAATATACATTTGATTTGGTTTCCAATTCACATGTCTTAAATTGTTATTTTTCCGAGTTTGAGTTTTGAAAAACATGGACACATTTGGTGCCCGCTAAACCATCCATATATGTCTCTTTTGTCTGCTATTATGAAACAATGGGTGTTTTTATAATTGTCCCATCCTCGATAGGAGAGGAAACAACATCATCTGGTTGTATTGTGTGTTCTGTAGTGTCCCCATTCATATTAGCATTTGATTGTTTTTGTTGCATTTCAATGTTTTCTTCCTATTTAACATTTGTAAGATTAGGCTCAAGAAAATGTTATTTTTTTGGTATATTATATTGGCTTTTTTTTAGTCTTTTCTGCCAATGGACATGTATTTTGCAAGTGACTCGTTTGGAAACATACTCGACAAACGGAATGCCATGTTCTCATAATTTAAAACTCCAATTCAATGAAAGTCTTCATGTTTAAATTTTATCTGATTTGGTAGCCCCTTACTTATGTATATCTCCACACATATTCTGGCAGATGTGAAGATGTCATTCTTTGTTCTCTCCAAATCCATTTTTTTAAAGGTGCCCAATGTATTTCTTGTTTTCAATAACATTATGATGTCATAAAGTAAATGGGAGTTTTGGAAGCCTTACCCACACTCGCATAGTTTTGACCACCATAGATGTAGCATCAAAACTTGAGAACCATGGAGTGATAGATAACCCAGCTCAACCCCAAAACCATGGGCCCATATTTTGGACATAATCCATATCCTTTTGAGTTTGAAATTAGATTATAAAAAATCCTTTAGAACATAGAAAGATGTCACATTTTATCTTTCAAGAGATGAAGATCCAATGAAATAAAGCCTCGGGCCTAGATAAAAAACCATTAAATCTGCAAATAATAGATTTACACTGAAAAGCAGAAAAAAAAAAATAAAAAAAATAGAAATTACCTCTAAGTTTTTTTATCTCCATTGTTGAGCCCTGCTCCAATTTGTCCACCATGTGGGGACCCAGAGAATTTTGTCTCAGATCTGAAGGTATATTAACCTTCCCGTGACCTACTAAAATTGGAGCATTTCCTATACCATCACAAGAACGTGAGAAGGAACCTCTATTATGCATCCTAGCCATGGAGGCAAATTCCAAGCCAAGCCAAGAGGCTGACCAGAAAACTGCTCCAGGCATAGAAGACCCTAACACGCATTTTGCAGGCCATTTTTTTACTCATTCTCAAGCTCCCAATTTTGTATATTTGTATATTTACATTAAAAATTCAATTTTACACATAATATAATATTAGAACTGAATAATTTCTTATAGCTTCACGATTGTACTACAAAATCTAAATACAATACGTTACAATATTGAAAAATAAATCATTTTAGAAAATCTGTTATTGAGTCATAACGATGAAATTATTGGAAAAATAAATCTTTTAAAATAATTTTACAAATAATAAGTAACATCGCATGCAAATTCATAGAGTCAAACAACATTAATTAATATTCTTCTTTTTATTAAATTGTGATGTGAATACTAGGTAGAGGTTTTTCTTAACTTTGATGGAAATTTTGAAATTGAGTACAGTTAAGGGTCAAGTATTTGTGCAAATAGTATAATGGAAGTATATAGATTATTGTGAGGGCTTCTTCTAGACAAAGAAGCAAACATCCAGGATTTGGTGGTGTTGGAAGATTCAAAATTGGTTATCCATTACCTTGTTCATGAATCTTTACTTAAGGATTGCAAGTTGTTAAGCACCATTGATTGAATCAGGAATCTAAAACTATCCTTCCCTACTATTATCTTCTTTCATATGTTGAGAATGAACATTTCTACTACATAAACTTCAACACAGTACAGTCCTAAAGAGAAATCATATTTCTTCCCTTGCAACTATTCCTTAACGATGGGTTTTCTATGGAATGTAAATGTCCAAAAGCTCTATGTCCTTTAGGATAATAAAACCACTAATAGAAATTGAGAATAAATGAGGTTACAAGTATAGTTTTCCTAGAAGGATTTTCATAAATATATTCATTCTACTCACCTATTGTACAACCCCAATCCAAACACATAAAATATTCTCATCACAATTAAAAAATAATTGTGAAATGAATATAATTTGAGTCCTTTCTCTTCTAGACAATTTTCATGAATAAAATTACTCTCCAACAAATTCAGAGGCACCTTAAAATATATTATACAATTTAGAAATATAATATTATCAAAATTCAATTCAACTTCTTTTTTTTCTCTTATTTATGTGGTTCATTGTACTCATACCATACTAGCTACGTTCACTAACAACATCTACTTGATATTCTTAGGAATCAAGGTAGATAATCAAGTTACATAATCAAACATGTCATAGCATGAGATTCTAAACATAGTGGCCACAAACAAATTCATTTATACAAATATGTCTACACTCCATAGCTATTCTATCAATTATAAAGTTATTTGTAGATCTCTCTATTAAATAGAAAGAGAATAAGGAAAACTATACTTATTATTTAAAATATATTTTTATAATTTTGAAAGTTGTAAATCAATTTAAATTTTTTATAATTTTGAAAGTTGTAAATCAATTTAAATTACTTAATAACGTGTATTGAGGTGAGAAGGTGGTGAAAAGTAAAGGGATGGGATGATCTTTAGTTTTAGAGGACAAGTGGAAAACACACTTAATAAATAAGCTAGATGGAAAGCCTTGTGGCAGGGTATTAAATTAATTAAAAATATCTCAATATAAATAAATTTAAAATATCCCAATACACTAGCTAACCATAGTCGAAAATTCAAACAACAGCATTGGCCATTTAAAACTTGGCACCATCCGATGCAACTACTACATGGGGAGAATCAATCTAAATTTTTACTCAACTTCAAAACATTGGCCAATCATGTCCTTAGTGAAGTGAACAAAGAAGCAGATGCATTAGTGAATCTAGCCACTAGGGATCTGCTTCAAACGTTGTGTATAAGCAAAACCATCCAGTCTTGCCAGCTCCTATGATATATGAAAGAAATGCAGGTGGAAATAAGTTTACACGCAAAACATCAAACTTGGTGATGAATTGGGTCTAAGTCCTAGCACATGGTGCCACCATTCCTCATTTAAGGAGTTTTAGTTCATTTGTGTCACCACCACCTGTTACTTGTGTGGAGTTTTCTAAGCAACCCACTCAAAATCTTGACATAGGAAATATGCCCTCTCGAGCATTGCAGAGTTACGGAACTAAGGAGTTACCCCATATTCTCTCGCAATCATGGAGATTCTTGAGACTTCGCAATGCACTTGTGTAGGCATGTTGTCAATTTGCTAGGGTGGGCAAAGAGTGACAACGATGTTAAGGCTTTGGCACTGGGTTTCCACCCCAGTTGCTCCTCTTTTTATCTTAGTGGTGTCATTTTTCATTTTCAGTGGGATAGAACATCACATTCCGTAGCTGCAAAAGAAATATCCCAATCAACATCTATAGCAGAGAGTGATTAACACACATTACTTATAAGCAATAATTAGCATGGCATCTTGGTACGGAAAAGGATGAAGTTGATTATGGTAGTGAGAGAAGAAGAAGTGTTAGAGTTGCACCAAGAATTCATGGCTCTCCACCTACACACCGATCACTTGACAATGGAGCTCACTGCTACCATGGAAACCATAATTGAACAAACCCTTATTCAAAGGAAGGCCGAAGAGATTGGTGGTGCAGGTAAAAGAATCATATCTTCCTCTATAAGTAGCATGTACAGAGTCATCATGCAACCCAATCTACCCCTCCCTTTGAACATTCTAGCTCTTTGTGGAAGTTTTGGAGGATGGCCAGGTTTCCTCTCAGAGGAATGAATATTAATTGGTTCAGACTTAAAAAAATTCTATATGGAGAAGTGATTTCCAGAGAATTCATCGACAGACCTCTATGTAATTTTGGTATTTTTTTAAGGGTATGTGAACATACTAAAAGCAAGTCATTGACACGAAGATTTTGAAAATTTTGGCTTTGAAACGCTCCTTGTGTTAGGCCAAAAAGAAGCGCTCATACAATCTACCAACTATTGGAAATGATTTTTTTTTTTATCATTATCATTTATATAAAAATTTATAAAAATATTTATTAATTTTAATTTTAATTTCAAAATGAATTCTAATTTTAAATAATCAATAAAACATTGTAATTCTGATTTTAAATAATAAACAACATACCAAAATATTGATAATAATAAAATAGATATCAAACAAAAAAACAAAAAAAATGATAAACTTATAATATATATATATATATAATATAATATATATATATATAATATATATTTCAGAAATTAAGATGAATATACATTCGAAGTAAACTATGATTTATGTTCTGTATTTCCAAAAAGGCACTTTTACCAAATTATTTATGAAATATAGAAATTAGTTTACAAATACTTATTATATTATTTTAAATTTCAAATCATATCTAATATGATGATGAATGAGTGATTAACACCACTGAAACGCAAATTTGGTACTATCTGACCTAAATAATTTTAAAACATAAAAATATTGGTTATTTTTAAATTTTAAAATTTTTTCTATATATATTTGCATTTGTTTTTGACCATGTTTAATTATTTTAATAATGTGTGTAAATTTTTAATATAAAGCATCATATTTAATAATTTAATATTAAATTTAACCCCTATAAAATTTATAATATATATATATATATATATTATAACTATAAAGTTTTTATATGGGGTAAATTAAATATACAAATTATAAAGATGGCTTTAATAAAAATTTAACAAATTTTGATTTATATGATACAATAATTAATTTGTAATTATTATCTATATTTCATTGATAGGTGTACATATTTCAACCTCGAGTGGAAGTTGATTGATGGAATTTCATTTTTTAGATTTATCTGCTGCTGGAATATTCTTCGTCTAAGAGCATGATGGACGGCTGCGATAAGGAGAGCAAAGAGCTGTGGAAATCTGGCATTGAAGGATCAAAGCATCATCTAAAACCGAAGGGCGGGAAAGGTGGCAATCATGGCATGTCAAGAGCGAATGCCATGTTATGAAATGAAATGTTTCATACCTAAAAGAAGAACAGTGTTTTAAAGATCAAAGGCAACAATGGTTTATGGTGTTTCTTAGCTCTGTTTCATTATGTATTGTTGGACTGGTTTAGTATTGTTCAGCGGTGATTGTTTGGATTTGTAATTGAATTGAAGGGATATAGTTTTTCTGGAACGATCTACGTGTCTAGATCAGATATCATGGCGAGATGTATACAGAAAGAGGAGGTAATTGTGTGCAAACATACGAAGAAGTGAGTGGTAAGATGTTTGTGGTTGTTTGATATCTATTTTTTTTGTTGAAGCAAGTGCCGATCCTTCTAATTCATTAAATCAAAATAAATACAAATTTTACATAAGACCCGATCCTTTATAGGAATTTGGGAAAAAGAAATCCTTGCCAATGACCAAAACCCTCCAAGCTATTACAGTAATTACCTAACTTTTGAGAAATAAATGTGGAAGGTCTGCTAGGGCTCCCATCCACACTTCCAAAACAAACATAATTCTCAAAGCCAACATACCACCAAGGATACCCCCGTCTGTACCAGTTCCACACACCACGAAAGAGGAAGAAAATGTGCCAAACTAGATGAAAGGAAAGGGCCAACCTGGCCCCACCAAAACCAACACATTTGATCCGAATCGTTGATCCTTGCTGTTGAATCCAACGGCCAGAAAACATATCGCCTGGTCTTACACGACAGAGAGATAGTGTGCGATCGAAGGCGGTATCAAAGTCAACCCACTTGCCACTTGTAACAATATCAATGGAATCGATCTCGAAACTACAAAACCATAAACCGCTTATGTGACTCGCGATATCCAGAAAACCCACCATGCCATGGTTTTCAAGCTCGAGAGCGGAAAGGTAGAAAAATACAGCTGCCGAAAAAATGAACCACATATTCTTATTATTCCTACTGCAGACTCCGATACTGTGCTTGTTTGGGATAAGACTAGGCAACTTGACTGCTAAAGAACTGAGAACCATGATCAACTGAGTCTAGGATAAAATGAGACCAACTTTGGCTTGCCTTTCTACCAAATACATACTGAAAGGTTACAAAAGTTCTAACCGTAGAAATCAATTCATGCTAGTCAACCTAGCCTGATATCTAAACACTTCTGTCTCTTCTGTTGCTAGTTCATTGCAGAGAACCTTTAAATGGTTTTGAGGTATCTCCTGCCACTTTTTCACCAATCGGCCATTAGTATTGTTCACCCCATGGTTGGCCAGATGGTCTACTAGTTTATTGGTTGAACATCAAACATGGTTGAAACTAACCATTCGAAGCTCCTGGAGGTGAACATCGATTCTTTGGTAGACCTGGATTAGTTTCCAGTGAGTGGATACTTTCTCCAGCCTAGTACCATAGTTGATTCTTTTCACAGAGTTAATGGTTATCTCTGAGTTCGCTTCAACAATGAAGTTAGAGCTATGGTGTTGGATCAGAAACTCTAGACATTGTTCCAAAGCCATTAATTTTGCCATATCATTGGTGGCTCTTCCCAAATGACAGTGGAAGATAAGGATGATAATGCCCTTATCATCTCTTAAAATGCCTCCAAAACCAGCTATTCCTGGGTTGCCTTTTGAAGCCTCGTCTATGTTGAATTTCATATAGCCTTTTGGTGGTGGTTGCCAGAAATCCTTCTCGATATCCATAGTTATGTTCTTCTTGATCAGTCCTTGGGGAATAATCTCTTTCATTCCCAGTTGTCTGAGAATTCTCAACTCAGTTTCAGATGGGGGATTTTTAGGGATATTGCGAACTGTGACACTAACTGTCTCCCGTAGTTGTTTTAGAATCAGATCAAATAGTCTTAGAGGAATAACCTTTTCATCCTTAAAAATTATTTTATTTCTTTCTTTCCAAAAATTCCAGATAATGAAGCTTGATGTGAAGGCCTAGGCCAAATTAAGGAACTCATTCTCTGAATAGTTTCCTCTCCACTTGTTTAGGGTGTTTGTGATACTACTTTTGTCCCTATCTGTCTGTTGGAAAATACTGGAGAAAGAATCCCACAACCATGTGGTGTAAGAGCAGTTTTTAAGAATGTGCTCCATTGTTTCCTCCTACTATTCACGCAGTTGGCATCTGGATGGCCCCATAACCCCCCTTTTCCTAATGTTGTCCCAAGTTAAAATTTTCTTATGATGAACCAACCACATGAAAAGCTTGATTTTCATCCAACCTTGGTGTTCCTAGAGGTGCTTCCAAGTATCCTCTGGGACTTTGGAATCAAGCCCAAGGAGAATAACTTTGGCTTCCTTAAGATTGAAGGTGCCTCTATTGTTGTTGCCCCATCTCAATTGATCATGCCCCTCTGTAATTAAAATCATTCTTTCTTTAAGCAAGCTCCCCAGAGCCTCTGCTTTAATTTTAATGGGGTTATCCTCTCTGCAACCAATTTTCCTCCAACTTCTCTGTTTCCTGGACTTCTGAGCAGGATCCCAGAAATCCTTAACTTTGTTTAGCCCTTGGGAGTTTGTTTCCTACTTGAGGCCTAAAAATTCCTCTATTAACAACGTAGGTTCTTGTTGCCATTTGTCCTCCCAAAAGAGTGCAAGATCTCTTGCTCCAATTTCCCAAAAACTGTTTTTTTGAACAATGCTTCTATTTTCCCAGGCTCCATTCCAGATGTGAGATCCTTTTGAATTTCCAAACATCCTAATGAGATCATTAGTGTGCCAAGCACTGGCATATTTCTCTTTCCAGATCCTTGCCCACTGGGTTGTTGGCTCCTAAATCCATCACCACCAGAGCTTGGCTCCTAGCACTTTACTAAGAATCTCCTGATCATCCAAGCCAAGACCCCCATGACTTTTGGGTTTACAGATTTTATCCCAAGAGACTAGGGCCCACTTTTTCTTTGTTTCTTCCTTGCCCCAGAGGAATTCTCTTTGTATATTCCTGAATTGCTCTAAAACACCTTTGGGAGCTGGGAGGGCTGATAACATAAAAATTGGGATGGATTACAAAACCGCCTTTGTCAAAACCAACCTACCTTGCAAGTTCAAGACTCTGAAGGTCCATTTTTTTACTTTGTCCTGCATCTTATTAAGCATCGGTTCCTAGATACTTTTCTGCATAGATCTGGTTATCAGAGGGACTCCCAAATACTTTTTGGGGAGGGAGTCTCTTTGGAAGCCAAGAATTCTTGAGATATTTCTTTGAATAGCAATGTTAGTGTTTAAGAAGAAGATTTTTGACTTAGAGAGATTGACCTCCATACCTGTAGCCGTGGCAAATTCCTTCAGGATTTGATTGAAAGCTAAAGCTTCTTTGACTGTGGGGATTCCTTGTAGCATGGTGTCATCTACAAATTGTTGGTGAGTCAGAGCTTGACCATTCTGAGATAATTGAAGTCCTTTAATTTTTCCCATTTCCTTGGCATGCTTAATGGATCTTCCAAGTCCTTCCATCACGAGAATAAAAATAAAGGTAGAGAGTGGGTCTGCCTGCCTAAGGCCTCTAGAAGGGATGAAAATCTCAGAGGGAGACCCATTCACTAGAATAGATAAGCTGGATAAAGTCACCAGAGACATGACCCATCTAACCAAGTTATGATCGAAGCCAAAAGTAATGAGGAATTTCTTGATGTAAATCCAATTCACCTTGTCATATGCTTTGGAAATATCCAATTGCATGATCATCCCCAACTGCTTTTTACTAGTAAGCATGTGAATCACTTCCTGGGCTTGAATAATGTTATTTAAAATTTGTCTGCCATCCACATAACCTGCTTGTTCCTCTAATACTAAATAAGGAAGGAGAGGTCTTAATCTATTAGCAACAACTTTGGATATAATCCTGTATACTACATTACATAAAGCTATGGGTTTTTACTTATCTACAGTTTGAGCTAAATCTTGTTTGGGGATGAAGGAGATAAAGGAGGTGTTGAGGGCTTTCAGGATGGTTTCGCTACACTTGGAATCCTCCACCACATTCAGAATATCCTATTTGACAATATGCCAACAAGCTTTAAAAAAATCTAAGTTGAAACCATCCGGGCCTGGTGCTTTACAATTTTGCATGTCTTTGAGAACTTCACTTACTTCCTCTTTAGTAACTGGTCTATTAAGGTTAAAATTGTCCTCTCCAGACACCAACTTAGGGATATTCCTTATAATTTCCTTGATGGACTGTTCCATGTTTGAATTGTTTTCCTAAGTGATGTTTTAGAAATGCTTAACAAGCACAGCTTCAATATTCTTATAAGTATTCTGAATCTCCCCCTTCTCATGCTTTATCAAAGAGATTCTATTGTGTGCTCTATTGGCTATGATGGATCTGTGGAAAAATATTGTATTCCACTCTCCTTCCCTGAACCACTGAACTCTAGACTTTTGCCTCCAAAATATTTCCTCTTGTTTGCATAAATTTTCCTATTCTCGATGATGTTTGTCAGCCTGATCACTCTTAACTTTGTCAAATTCATCTTGGATCAAAGCCTGGTTGAGTTCCTGAATTTTGATTTCCAAAGATTTTTTGTTCACAAAAATATTTCCAAAATCCTTCTTGTTCCATTCTTTGAGCCTGAACTTGACATGCTTTAGTCTTTTATGAAGGAGGTACATTTGTGATCCTTGTAATTGCAGATCTTTAGACCACCAGTTCTCAATGTTACTGATGCAATCTGGGTGGGAGAGCCAAATGTTCTTGAATCTGAAGGGCCTATTTCTGGGAGAAACCATACCCTTGATTTCCAATTGAATTGGCCAGTGATCAGACCCTCCAAAGAGAAGGATTCTTGTTGTTATTTCTTTATCTATAATCATCAGCTTCTCTGAAATCATGAACCTATGTAATTTAGAGACTACCTGTGCCTCACCTCCTCTTTTGTTGTTCCATGTAAAAAAGCCATTGCTTAATTCTAAATCAACCAATTTCATATCATCTGTGAATGATTGGAATTCTAATGAGTCTTTGGCTAGTGCTCCGGTTCCTCCATTTTTTTCTGAAAGAGACTTGATCATATTAAAATCACCTCCCAAGATCCAAGGAATTCCACCTTGTCTATTCTTGAGATCTATTAGGGAATCTATCAATTTGAGTTTTTCATCTATTTTTTGAGGGCTGTAAACATTTGTGACCAGGAAGGTTTTTGAAACCCCTATTGGTTGTATGACTACTGATAAGTAATTTCTGAATTCTTCAACATCTATAATGTTAATTTTCTAGGGATTCCAAAGAGTTAGAATACCCCCCACTGTGCTTTTAGCTTTAACTTCTAGAAACTCAAATCTGTTGAGCCATTTGCTATGAATTTGTTTTATTTTCTAAATGGAACATTTGGTTTCCTAGATGAAGATCATATCCTGCATTTATTGTTTCATTTTGTAACTTAGCATTCTTGTTTCCTTTTACTACCTAGACCTTTAATATTCCAGGATGTGAACTTCATAATTCAATATTTGTAAAGGAATAACTGGTTAGGTCTTTCATCTTACCTAAGTCTATCATTAACTTTCCACACTCCATCAAGAGGTCCTTCTGCTTTTTCCTACCCCTTTTCTTTCCAGCGTTTCTGGTAGCTAATCCTAGAATCGATTTAATTGTTTTCACACCTCTGTACGCTTGCTTATCAATGGTTTTTCCTTTCTCTAACCCCTTTTCCTGAGTTTTCCATAAAAACAATTGTTGAACTCTATTGCAATCTTCTTGGAGTAGTGAATCTAGCCCTCCTATGGTTCCCTACATCAATAACCCTTCCAGATCTAGGTGTTCCTTATATAGTATTTCTTGAAGTTCATGGTCCTCCATATCTGTTTCACTCTGGGTCATTTCCTGATCCATCTCTAGTTTTGTTTCACTCATCATAATTTCTTTCTTATTACCAATCTCTTGTGTTGGGCGGTTGTTTTCTTCCTTTTCCTTTTCATTAGGGCCATCCTCCATAGATTGATCTTCATTTTCCATTTCTTCATTCTCTTCCAGTGCTTGATACATATTTTGACTAGCCTTTTGACACTCATTTCAAAGATTCTTTGGTCATTTTTTCCTCCTTTTCCTTTAATTACCACTTTCTGAAAGCTTTTTGTGTTCTTCATTGCATTTTGTTTGCTCCTATTCTCTACTCTGCTAAGAGGGAAATATCTGAACAAGTTTCCATGTTCATGGCATTTACGACATCTAAATGGGATATCCTCGTAGTCCACTGTTTGCACTGAGTCCTAATCAAAAAATTCCAGAATGACTTCATTCGAAAGGACTCCTGATAGATTAATTTTTACACATAATCTTGCATAGGAAGTGTATTTGCCCCTTCTTGTGGCTTCTGAAGCTTTGAAAAAACAACCGATTTTATTGCGTATGGTAGCAAGCAATTCAGTTTTCCAGTAATCAAGAGGTATAGAATAGAGCCTTACCTAGACTGGTACCAAAGTAAAGCTCTCTTGCTCTAGAACAAAGTTCATAATCTAGGGCCGCATATAGAGGTCAGCTGTTGCATAAAAGTAGGGTCCTCCTTCAGATATTCTGTCTTTTTTTTCAATACTTGTGAATACCACGGTGAAGAATCCCTTTGACCCAAGAAGTAGATCAATGCTTCCTTTGGGTTTCCAGTGGTACTTGATCCACATCTGTAAAGCCTTTTTAGAGGGCCAGAGTCCCATGAATTTGGAGATTATAGCATAAGTTCCCATATGTTCCTTGTGTTCCTACAGTATAGGATCGTTTAACACTACTCTTGGAGTAGTCTCCATTTTGGGTCTACATGGTCCCTTTTGTTTATTGTCCCTTGTTCTTTGACTTTTGTCTTCTTCCTTCTTGTCTTTAGTGCTGACATTTTCCTTGGGCTTGACCCCATTTGTCTCCTTTTCATTATTATTTTTCCCCCTTCCCCAAAAGTACTGACTTTACCCGGTGGGGACTTGCCTCTGCTGGCTACGGCCTCCTTGTAGGAGGGAGTGGAGCTCCCTCCTCTGTGGCCCTCCATTAGGCGCAAGCACTGATACTCACAAAAACCTTAGTTGTGTGTTTTTCTCCCGCTCCATCTCCTCCGCAGTTACCTTCCTAGCATTTGTGGTTGTTTGATATCTATACGCAACATATAATTTTGGTTTTATTAAAAACAAAATTGTTTTCTGGTTGTCTTGATTCATTATATTAATAGCATAAAATTTGTCTTGAAATCGGTAAAGGTGTGAATTCTATTGGTAATCATTCCAATGTTATTGTTGCAATGATTGGATGTGGATGTGAAAACTCTTTAGCATTATTGTGAAATTTGTAATGAACCTTCTCATCGAAATTTTGGGTCATTTTTTAGCTACTGAGTAATGGAATGCATTGTTTGTTTGTTTTGATATAGAATTTGTTATGAATTGTTTAGAAGATTTAGCTTTGTTTTACATGTAATGTCTTCTAAAAAGAAATAAAAACAATTTAATATTGTTAAACGAATATGGAGTTAGGTAAGGCTATTCTTTAGGAGATTGCATGGTAAGTAGAAATTATAAGTTCCAACATGAAATGGAATTTATTTCTTTGTAATCAAATAGAACTTTCGGAGAAGCAATGTAAAGAGGGTGCGAAGAAGAGATTATGAAACATAAATGGGAAAGGAGGAAAGCAGAAAAATGTTGTTGAAAGGCTACAGACGAACAACAATATATGTGCATGGAGGTGAGTTCAAATGAAGGGAGACCGAGGAAGATTTAATTGAAATATAGATGATTTCAAAAAGTAGCTTATTCTATGAAGAAATACAAAGAAAGTAGAAGAAAATGATTACTATGATGTAAATAACACAAAAACAATATTTTAACTATTGTCAGAGTTGAAGTTAGTCAAGTAGTCGGAAGGTGGGATGGAAAAGCATACAAGTTAATTTCGCTCATGACCCTGACCCTGACATAGAATGTCCTGCGCACAGGGAAAATTTTAGGAGTGGGAAGGTCAAGCAAAAGAAAAGGAAGAGAAAGTGATTCTTGGAATGGAAATTCATAAAAATTAATATTGTATTGGTTGTCGAAGGTGGTGTCAATCAAGTAGTTGAAATCGGGATCTTGTTGCATAGAAGTTAGTTGGATGGGGTCATGGACGATGTATGATGTAGTTAGTATACTTGCATAAAAATAATATTTACCTTTTTCGGTAATGTTATTTTCCAAGTGTTGTTAGTTGAAAATATGTTTTAAAAGAAAATTGAGTTTTTTATTTAATGCAAATTGTTTAGAAACTATCTTAATATAATGTTTTTTTTTAATTGTGATTTTTCTAACAAATGTTTGCAAAGGATATTTTTTAGCATGTTTAATATGATAATTTGCATGTTGAATAAGATGAAAGTAAGAGAAAATGATTTCTTGCATGGAAATCGATAAAAGCAATATTATATTGGTGTTCAGAGCTTAAGACAATTGGGTAGCTGGAAGTGGGGATGGTGTTGCATTGAATTTTATTTGAGGGGGGACCGACCTTGACATACAACGTAGTCAACGTACTCACAAAATCTTATTTTTTATTTTTTATTTTTTCAGTGATGTTATTTGCAAGAATTCTTAGTTTAAATGATGTTTTAAAAGAAAAATGATATTTTTTTTCAAGAATGCAAATTATTTGGAAATTCTCTTCAAATAATGTTATTTTTAATATACTTTTTTCTTTTAATATATCTTTTCAAAATTATTATATAATTTATAAAGTAGCAAAAAATAGGCAGGTATAAATTTGTTCACATAATCTCTTTTTTTTTCCCTTGCTTTATACCAATGTTTTGAAATAAAGCGAAATAAATGAATAAACCATACATTTGTTTTTCATTTAAAAAAATACTTAATTTTTTTGCATTTTAAATATGATAATTTCCATGTTTAATAGGATGAGTCTTTTTTAAGTATTTGAGATTCTTGAGTTTATATTTCATTGGCTTCCTTTATCGGTGATGATAAAATTTCGATTGGTTTGTAAAGAATGGAGTATTCTATTGGAAAACTCGATTTTTCTCACTTCTTGCAATTGATACACTGACAGAGAGATTGGATTTATTTCTTTGTTAGGTAGTGTTGTGGATAGGTTCTTTGTCGGATCTTACATTAATGACAAAGGACAAATCTCTCAATTGGTTTTTCCTTTTGTGGGCTACGGATACAAAATTCAATATACAATTGGATTGGTGATTTTGTTCACTGCACCTGGAAGCTCTTTGCATTCAAAGAAATATTTCATAGTAAACCCTTCTACAAAGACATTTAGAAATCTTGGGAGTGTTATTGTTCAAGGCTGGGGATTCTTCTCTTTGTTGGATAAATTTAGTCTGTGAAAATATTATTGGCTTATGCTGAAACATGTGTGCAAAAACATGGAATCACATTTTTTTATTTGTGCGAGTGTAGACATTGTTTGGAGAAGGATGTAACCTCCTTTTTGTGGTATAATGCCCCCAAAGGAGGATATATTTCACAAAAGAATTTTTTTCTGGTTATATTTAGACAAAGACTAGGATGAGTACCTTTATATGGATACACTATCTATTGTTTGGATGTTATGAGAAACCAGTGGGTTCTTCAGTTGTTCCTATGCCTGACATACAATGAATAACATTAGGATTATACATGAACCAATTGATCTGTCTTTTAAACAACGATTCAATGTCTATTTGGTCGCTTGAAGAGATAGAAAATTTTGAGTTTGGCCAAGTATCAAATGGATGAATCTTAAAATATTTTGAAGATCAGTGGGGGTTCAGTTGGAGATTGCTTGATACTATCTTAATGGATATAAATAGTAAATGCCCAAGCTACGCACATTTTCATGTAGTTGAAGGAAAAGTACTTATGTTGAGTTTTATGGAAGTCCAACTAAAGGTATATGATATGGTGACTAGATTATGCACAATGGAAATTGGCGATGGTGTCTCCCTCTCAGAAAGATATGGAGTTATGTGTGCATTCAGTTGAAGGTTTCAATGATGTTATTGAAAATGTAAATGTTTTCCCACTTTCAACAAATACAGATTCTATTGGTGATATACCACTAATGCATGTGGATAACATGATTTAGCCTTTGAGGGTTGAAGAAGTTTTTTTATGGCAATTGTTGCAGATGTCATGTTTGTTTAATTTTGGAGATTATTTTCATATGAATTTGGATTGTTTAATGAAAATATATTCATGTCAAAATTTCATATTTCTATTGGAGATTACTTGTATTGATTTGTTATTTTGTAGGTCAAACAATGCAATTAAATGTGTTTTTTGTTATGTATATGTGGATTGTACAGAGTATTTTGTTATATGGAATGTGATTTTATTATATATATTCAGTATTTTATTTTTAAAGTATTTAGATTATGGAGAATTTGTAAGTCAAATCCGTGATTTCAACAAATGTTTATAGAATTATGAGAAAATTTGACTAGAAAATATACCAAAAAAATCCAAATTATAAGCTAATAAATATTGTTAATGAATTTACCAAACTTTCTATTTCAATTACTATGTATCTGAAATTTGTTGCCTGTTGGAGGAATGTGAAACTAGCTTAACAATATACATGTACAACTTATCACAAGACAACTCATTAGGCAAATAACTCACAATTCTAGAACATTACATTTCTACATGATTCTAACATCCCCCCCCTTAATGGGGAAATGGTTTTCTTGACACCTAATCATAGGGATTGGGTGAAAAACTGTAATTAGTGTAAATACATAATAAAGAAAATGAAGAGTCATCGGGAGATGAATTAAACAGTCACTCCCTATTGTATATAATAATGAACAACCTAAATCAATAATATGATTACTTTTGAGGAGTTACCTCCTGGTCTGACATGGTATCAAAGACGGAGCAATTTTTGGCTTCCCTCTCTACTTTGCAACTCCCTTCTACCTATGTTTTGTCTATTTTGTAGAACTGACCACAGGTGTGCCTCTCTCAAGAATTTGATAACTGTTTTATAGGTTTTCCCCTCTCTGGCAACTACTGCCCCTCTCTATCAACTGCTGCAGATGTTTGACTGATTATTGGGTATTTTTTCTCTGTTCATACATTTTATTTATAAATCACAATCAATTAATGTTAAGTGCTAAACACTGATTTTAAGCATTAATACTAAGTTTAAGCATTAATAATAATTTTAAGCACTAAACCTTTCCTTAAGTGCACCTTTACTATAAATATGAATTAACCATGTGGGTGGTATTGATAAGTGTAAGCGATTTCTCACGCGCCCTAAAGTTTGTAAGCGGAACTCCAAAATTTGACATGATTAACCTTAGTGAGTGACACGTAGCATGAGAAAACCACTTTTCTTGCATGCTATCGACTTTTTATGCATCATGCAAGATTTCATGCGAGATTACACGATAGCCATTGGATCAAGCGGGATTGATCAAAGATGGAGATTTTCCAAGCTAGTTGGCCAGCAAGTGATGCAATAACATTCGATTAGAGAGGTCAAATATGATAGTGATCACGTCGGAAGATGCATGTGACTTAATTTAAATTTCAGACATGATAAGGTTTTATACGATGGGATTAAAACCTCATTGAGTTCCAGCCATCAAGACCGTTTGTTGTTTGATTAATTGGATGCATATCGCTTCTGAAAGTGTGCTTAGGTTAATGTTAAAAATGGATGCAATAAGGTTATGAACTGGAGTTTTAATTCCTTTTGGTTCCATTGAACACAATATCCGTTGTATCTAAAGAAGTGAGATCAACAACATAGATTGAAGTGCTTGATAAAAGGAGAATTCAATGAGGGATCGATAGTGATTGGTCAGATAAGTAGGACCCTCAAGGGGAAAATCCATGTACATAACCAGAGTTAAGTGCAACTAATTGGTTACAAATTTAACTAGCAGATGAATTACACAATACACATTTTTTGAAATGCATTCATTGATATCTATTGTGGGAGTGCTTCTCACTAGGAAGGAGAACTATCATGAATGGTTGTGGAAAGTCAAACACACTCTCATTTATAATTAGATGTGGAAAGGAGTGTGTGTTGGAGATGGAGACAAAGAGTCAGAATAGCCTACCTCAGACAAGGAATTAGCCATTTGGGAAAATAAGAACAACAAGGCTTATGAATTGGTTGTAGCATCAATAAATGAAGAGGTGAGTTGACATATTTCGCCATTTTAAAATGCTTCGAAGCCTTACAAAAACTGAAGGAACTCTATGACTCACACCCTGCACTTGAAGTTGTTCAACTCATGATTAAATTGTTCACCCTTAAATTACAAAATGATGATCCTCTTGCTCTTCCATAAGAAGTAAAATCTATTATGCATGATATCAAAGTCACTAATGTTGAATTGGAAATTCCTCTAATATCTTTTCTCAAGGCACTTTATCCCACTTACTCAAATTATCTTGAGTCATTGTAAGAAAATGGAAACCTCAAAGATGTTATCTTTAAATCCTTTGTGAAAAAATTGTTGAAAGAG
Organism: Pinus taeda; assembly: GCA_000404065.3. NCBI lineage: Eukaryota > Viridiplantae > Streptophyta > Pinopsida > Pinales > Pinaceae > Pinus > Pinus taeda. The sequence goes on along the minus strand of APFE031692189.1, from coordinate 157,846 downwards.
AGAAAGATTTTGGGAAGAAGAAATCTCCTCAGTCTTCTAAAGAGGTTGTGTGCCTTACACATAAAGAGAAGAATCTTGCTCAAGATTCTTCAAGAGGAAGAGGTGGTCGAAGAGGAAGAGGAAGATATTTCAAAGGCGGGGGGGGAGACACTCTCAAGGAGAAAAGTCAGATTTGCACTGCATACGTTGCAAAAGAGATGGATCACATGATGCATCCACATGCAAGTTTCCTTGGGACAGAATTGAGCATGAAAGAAGCCAACCCAAATGTAAAACTAACGATAAAGAGAAAGGCAAAGCACCTGAATCCACACACTATGTTGTGGCACACTGTAATATTGGAGTAAATGAAGACTTATTTAATGCTTCACTTTCTTCTTGGAAAAATGATTGGTTGCTTGATTCAAGAGCAACTTGCCACGTGACTTTTAGAAGAGATATTTTTGAAGAATTTACTGACAATGTTGATGGAGTAGTATACTTTGCAGAAAAATCAAAACTCAAGCCATTAGGGCTTGGTACAATTAGGCTTAAATTGCCTGGTCATCTAGAATTTCTTCTGCATCATGTTTTATATCTCCCACATCTGACAAGAAACTTGTTGTCCTTGGTCCACATCCACTAGCAAGGACACTCCATTCATATTTTTTATGGCAAGCTTGAGGTGAGAAAAGCATTAGATCACTCACTTGTCATGACGGGGATAGAAAAATAAAGGCTTCTCAAGCTGCAAGGTACCTCTGCTTGTGCACAAAATTTCTCATACAATTCTCATTTTGAAGAAGGTAAATTTCCATCAAGTTTATTATGGCATGCTAGATTTGGACACTTGCGCTATGATAGTCTCTGCTTGTTGAAGAAAAATGGTGTTACTAGTTTGCCTACAATTCCTAGGAAAATTAAGAAATATGATGCTTGCATTCTAGGAAAGCATAGAAAATAGTCTTTTCATGATTCACATTCCAGAGCACATAGAAAACTTGAACTCATTCATTCAGACTTATGTGGTCCAATGCATGTTCCTTTTGCAAATGGAAATAAATATATGATGACATTTATTGATGACTACACCAGAATGTGTTGGGTTTATTTATTGAAGAACAAATCTTATGCTTTTCAAACATTTAAGAACTTTCATACATGGATTGAAAATGATGCACAATCTCATATTGGCTATATTCACACTGATAATGGAAAAGAATACACTTTAAATGAATGTGAAACTATCTTCGCCAACATGGGATCAAACATCAAACAATTGTGCCTTATAATCCCCAACATAATGGAGTAGCTGAAAGAATGAATATGACAATCTTAAATATGGTGCACTCCATGATGTTTTTCAAAAATATAAAAATGATGTTTTGGACTGATGCAGTTCTATGTGCTATATATGTAAAAATAGATGTCCATATAATGCTATTAGAAACAAGACTCCTTATGAAATGTGGTATGGACACATTCCTTCGGTAAAGCATCTCAGGGTCTTTGGTTCCACGTGTTATGCCTTGATACCAAAGGTACATAGAAACAAACTTGGTGCAAGAAGTCGTAAATGTATCTTCCTGGTGTATTCAAACACCTCCAAAGCATAATTTCTCTATGATGAAGTCAATAAAAAGTTTGTTGTATCTAGGGATGTAATCTTTCTTGAATCATCTAAAACTAACAATGTTGTTGAGTGGCAACTTGATTGCTTGGATAGATTCACAAATACAAAATCATTTCAAGAATTTGATAATCAGATTCCACATCTTGGGGGGGGGGATTCCTATACCCGATCAACCTATGGAATCTTCTTCTGAAGCACTCTCTCCCTCGCATGAAACTCCAACAATGGATGATACTTTAAGTGATGTGATTGATAGAATTGGGAGACTCAATCTTGATTCAGTCACAACTCAATCAATGGAGAAGCCTAGACCATCTCAAAAAGATCCCCCAAAGTGGTTGACAAAGACACTTGAAAATGTTCATCCTGATGAGGTTGGAAAGACAGGGACTAGAAATTCAACCCTACAAAATGGAGGTGATGTAGATGACTCTAATTCACCTGTTGATATGGATATTTCTTATGATTATGAATTGAATTTGTCTACAGATTTTGAACCAAATTCCTTCAAAGAAGTTGCTTCTCATGATGAATGGAAAGAAGCAATGCAAAAGGAGTATGATGCCTTGATAAAGAATGGCACTTGGAAGCTGGTTGATCCTCCATTGGGAGCCAGACCAATTGGCTACAAGTGGGTCTACAAGAACAAATTTAAAGATGATGGCTCACTTAACAAGCACAAAGTAAAGCTTGTGGCAAATGGTTTTTCACATAAAGAAGGGGTCGATTATGAGGAGACCTTTACCCCCACAGCAAAATGGACTACCATCCAAACACTCTTTTCCCTAGTAGCTCAGAATGATTGGAAAGTCCATCAAATGGATGTAAAAACTGCTTTCTTGAATGGATATCTAAAAGATAATGTTTTCATGTCCCAACTTGAAGGATTTTCTATAAAAGGACATGAACATGAAGTATGAAAACTTGTGAAATCCTTGTATGGCCTCAAACAAGCACCATGAGCCTGGTATGAAAAGCTAATTGAGCATCTTTTGAAATCAATTTCAAACATTATGATCTTGATGATGTAACTTTGTTTGTCAAGAAGGTTGGAAAAATAGTTGTATATCTTCTGGTATATGTATATGATCTTTTGATGACAGGGAACAATGAGAGCTACATTGCATCCATAAGGAAGGAATTTAGGAAAGGTTTTGAAATGACTGATATGGGCTATGTTCATTATTATCTTGGTATTGAAGTAACTCAATGTTATAGACATTTTTGGGCACTTCAACACCAATCATAAATGTCCATAAACTGAGGGCTTCCAAGTCCCTAAAAGTGTTGCTTCACTGCCTAAAGGAACAAGGTCAGCTGATTACATCATCTCCCAGAAGTTCTCCCCTGAAAACGGCTCATAAATGGTCAAAACTGGACCATACTAAAAACTCAATGCAGAGGGTGCGATGCATATCACTTTCCCAGTATACAAGGTGTGATGCATACTGAATTGCTCCTCTGTAGGTTGCGATGGTCGGGAATGGACAAATGGCAGGGACAAAATGCGAGGTGGAAGATCATGGAATCTTCTAGAAGCTTCCCCTCTGACACTTGCCTCTCTATTTTCGACCAGGGATGAGTAAGA